>NEWO01000001.1:5052213-5088981 GCA_003013225.1 Phalaenopsis aphrodite
GCATAATGATTCTATCGATCGTCCATGTTTGATGGATCTACCGGCCGACGGAGCGGATGAGCTGAGTTAGTCGATCGTTTCATATAATTTCGATCGACGGTATAAATGCTAGTTTGAACTACTTGATCCCTCAAAGATTTATGCTGATATTTTTCTCGTATACATATTAGTTCGTTGATTTTCTTGCTCCTTAATAGATACAAGAAGGACAAGAAAATGATTTATATAAGTAATTTCATTAAAACACAATCATAACTCCCTAAATTTATGTGCAAAAAAAAAATCTCGCTAAATAGTGTTTGTGGTGCCTTCCCTTCTCATTTAGATATTGAATCCCAAACGCCGCTTTGTCTGACGTGAGAGCTTCAGATTATTTTGATGATGCTGCTGCTCTTTGAATGGCCCTTGAAGAGTTTTAGCTCCCACCACACGAAGAGAAAAATGTTAGTTGTGACAAAGAAGAAACACAAGGAGTATGTAGTCAATTTAAATGACCAAGTTGCTTCTTCCGCCGGCCTCGATGCTCATCGACCCAAAAAAGTCCCAAGTGTGGAGAGAAGTTGCTAGGAAACCCTTGATTCTTCTGTGGGTGTTGTTTTGATCAGTGTGGGAGAGGTTTGTAGAGTTGATCCAAAAACCATAGAGGCAGCTGGTGCTCTAGAACAACTCAGAACGATAGTAATCATCACGTTTCACCTCCACCTGAAGTACAGAAAAATAATGTTCCGATCGATGATTATCCATAACCTCCACTGAACTGGGTAGTTTGTTAGGCATGATCAATTTTGGTTGCTTTTGATCCAAAAATTTTCCTTCATTTACTTCGTACTCTGATGTAGGTTTGGGTGTTGTGGTTCTGATCAGAGAGAATGTTCAATCGACAGATTTTGTCGTTGATCCTGCATCAATTTCGACGATTGTGCTTCAACACTTGATTGAAGAGAGTCAACCACTAATCAATGGTGTTGTTAATCGATTAGCAGATATTTTTAGCACTTCTTAATGGATGAATGACGACCAACAATAATCTTCTGAGTCATTAGAGTGCATGGTAAATGAAATGGTGGATTCTTTTGAATGATCAGGTGGAGGAACATATAGTGGCATCGTACTAGATCTGCAAGCTCGTGTTGAGTGGATACAAGGGGGAATGAATTTTCTTCATGATGAGGTGACGCTCTCCCGCCAGAGCTACATGTCGATCAGGCACAACAAGAGATTGATCAGGGGAATCATTTTAAGTTAGGAGGAGGATTTTTAATCAAGTGATCGCTTAGCCAAGAGCATGTCCCAACTCAAGTGGCCAAAGACTCTTGTGTAAAATATTTCCTTTCTGAATAGTTTCATATACCTGTTTATGTTAATTAAAAAATTTATTTTCTATTGATAAGATGTGATGTGACATTTTTCGAAAGCTTTTGGGATGTTTCAACTTCCACGCCCTTCTTTGAAATAGGTGAAAGAGCATAGTCTCGTGTTACACTTGAGATCTTTTTAAATTCCCTCTCTAATCCTTCTTTTCCTTCTTCTCCCCTTTATTGCTCACAAGTATTCTCTAAAGCTTTTTTACACTTATCCGATGATCGATTCCTCTATTTTGATTGAGGAAGATGTGCAGAAGTTACCAAAGGAGTATGTATTTGATGACACAGTAAAGCTTTGGGCCGTTAGGAGTTCTGATCGAGTGATGAGTAGATTTGGAGATGACCTGGTATTCTATCGGGATCAATTCTGATGAGGTTTAAGGCTCACGCCGTGTACCAAATTAAAAGGTATCTTCAATCAGAATAGAGTAATTTCTGCACAAGTCATGTCGAATTTGATCGCTACGATCATGACATTCGTCGTGACGTTGTCTTTTGTCACCACCTTGACATACCATTGTCGACCGATCTATTCAATTGTTACTTCTTGTTTAAAATTGATAAGGATGACATGCTAATTCACCTTAAAATTATCTATTTTTAAAATACATTTTATACCTATTTTTGAGGATATTATGTTTTAATGAAAGGTAATTTGTGTGCTTTTTATTACAGGTGCAATGAAAAAGAGTTTAATAGTAAAAAGGAGCAAAATACATAAAAAAAAATGGGTCAAACCAAAGAAAATTGACAAAATCAACCAAACTGGCGCCTAGGTACTAGATGAAGAACACGGCTGGCGCCTAGGCACGACAATTTTGGCGCCTAGGCGCTAGAGTCGATTTTTAGAAAATCCATTAAATGAGGCCAAATTATGAAGAAATGTCGGAAGCAACCCTTGGGCATTTTCGAAGCTCTATATATATAGATTAATTGTAAACTTTAAGTGAGAGTTCTAGAGTCATTTTGAGAAGAGGAGGCACCCATGTAGAGTGGATGGCCACCTTAGTGAGGTTTTGTGTGTTTTTGTGATTTCTGGAGTTTTGTGAGTCTTGACAGAGTCTATTGGAGTGAGAGAAGTCAAAGAACTTCAGAGGAGTGCTTGAGAAAACATTTTGGATAAGTATTTATTTCTTTTTCTTTAAGTGTTGTACTTTGAATTTGAGTTTTATAAATATGTTTTGTTTTGTTATCCCCATGCTTTATGAGTAATTTTCTTCTTTCTCCTTAAAATATGAAGTAATCAAGTGGTGGTTTTGATTTGTTTAGAATTTCATTTTTATTCCAAAAATTTGTGATGATATTATCACCGGTACTTCATTTATTTTACAAATTGGTCTCCTATATTGTTAAAATTTGTTGAGAAACTTAAATACCCGAGAGGGCTAAGATTTTTCTAACTAGTGAGTATCACATTTTACTTTGGAAAGAGCTACGACGATCGTCCGATGGGGGATGTAAATAGATAGGGAAATAAGATTTAATGGGCGTAGAATTGATATTTATAGGGTGATAGACTAGATTTTTTTTTATTAATTTGGTCTAGAGATTGGAACTAAAAGTCGCTGGTAGGTCCTATAGAGAGGGCACAGTGGGTATTTTAAGAGTGAGAGACTAAAACTTACCCGACACTACTTTACAGGCCGACACCAACTTTAGATTAGTTGATGTTCTTTATGCTCGGAAGAGGTAAAGAATATGTATGTTTCTATTTGTCACAATACCATATTTAAACTTCTAAACAATTGAAATCATACACTGATTATAAATTATTTGCAAAGAGAAAGTATCTTTATACATATATATATCTTGAATTTTCTAACTCTGCATTTACTTTTGACTCGCATTTGTAGGAATTAGTAAACTTTATTTCATTACATAAAATAATTTAAATAGTTTATGCATTCTTAAGTAAAGGTTTTTCAAAGTTAAATTCCTGAATTTTACTTCCTTTCTTTCATTTCTCTGCGAAATCGATACTGGGGTTCTTAAAAAAAAAACTCTATATTACTTGAAATTGCACTGTAAAAAGACATTTTTGATTGTTTCTATACATTTTTATGGATGAAATTGCACTGTAAAAAGACATTTTTGTGTTTATCTTGCAAATACAATATGTGATCGAAGTCAGGAAAGCTGGAGTGGACATGGAGCTAAAAGGTGCAAATAGGCTACTGTGCGCCTAGGCACCGGACCCTTCGACATCTAGGCGTCAAACCCTACTTCACCAACCCAAGTGCATGACATTTAGGTGCCAACTCATGATCGCCTAGGTGCCGCGACTTGGGCGCCGATGCACCGAACCCTTGGTGCTTAGGTGCCCATCCCTTCTTCAACAAACAGTTGGCATGACACCTAGGTGCCAGAACCTAACCGCCAACAAATGTAGCTGGCAGTTGGTACAATTCGGGACTCGAGACATGGGAAATTGTGTGGGAAATCGTGCATAAGTACAGAGGAGTCGTGAAAGCCAAGTTAAGGAGTTTATAAATAGTAATGCATTGCAGGCTTAATAGAACTGATGCTGGTGGAGTACTTCCAGTGCAGAGGTGGTGGTGTTCTTCCAGTGCAGAAGCTTAGGAATGTAGCAAAATATTCATTTTTAATGTGTTATATAAGAAACAATTCAAAACTTAACGTGCAATAATGTATCACCACCATGTCACTCACGTTTAGTGGATGAGATTGTGCCTCGGTATTGCTTTGTTGTTATAACATAGTGGGATATTGTCATATTTCCTCAAATCCATGCATTATGAGGCATATAAAGCGAAAGAAGGGATATAAGTGTCGCAATTGTAGAGAGATTCAACATCTTATTATAATATTTTTCAGTAAAAGAAGGCTGCTTATTGGCTAATCCACGAAAATTAGAGCGGGCAAAAGTGAACACATATCCTGTCTGAGTGGTCCATAATATGATATTAAGTGGCGTTTTTTCTATATTATGTGCTTGCTGTTTATAAAAAGAATAAAGAAGAAACTTGCCTCCCCCGAAAAGTTTGATGCTTGGTTAGCGCGAAAGGAATATTTTGGCGCTTAATAAGCCAGCTCCAATTATCTAAACTATGTGCTTGCTTAATATTCTAAACATTGAAAATATGCCGGTACTGATTTTGAGATATGTACATTGAAAATATGCTAGTACTGATCCCTAAAAAATCTAAGAAATTAGAAGAAAAAATAAAAGTATAACAAAGAAGAGTCTGTCGATAAAAGATCATGAGACTCATTTATTTGATCTGACATAGTCATTCGAGCCAAAGGCAAAGGTCGACCGAACTTGGAGAGGGACAAAAAGATTTACCATATGATTTGAATCCTGACCAATCAAAGGCTCTGTTTGGCGCAGAGTTTTACCTGCGGCATGACACTATGCAGCTAATTTATTTATTTATTTATTTTTGGTGCGTTTGGGGTGTTGGTTGTGTTGCGGTTGAGTGTGAATTCGATCGAAGGCGGAACGCGAACATTACCCCGCGGCCTAGGCTTCTTCACGCGACGTTTTACCCTAATACCCTACTCGAACATTTTGCTCGCTTGTGAAGAAGGCGAAATCCAGCGATCGAAAATCCCCTCTCCTCCTCGTTTTTGACGGCTTGCTGCTCCTCTCCAACATATCTTGTGCTACCCACCCTCTCCTTCTCGTCTTCGACGTAAAGGTGTCAGCTTTTCCGGGTAGGGAAGGAGATGGGAGCGTTGACTTGGAGATTTGCCTTCATGGCGAATTTTCTTATTGATCCGGAGTTCCTAGAAGTCATTTCACCACCACCATCACTGACGAAGAGATCAAAATGAGTTTAATATATATATTTAAGGATTTTTGAATTTTATCCTATTAATTTTTTTTCTTTTAAGATATTGAGAGATGGATAAATGTGGTTTATATATTGCTTTTGGTACCTTGAAATTGTTGAGAATATGTTGGAAGCAGGGAATTTAGATTTCCAACTACAATTCAAGCTAATAATGAACTCCAATAAATTCATCATTATTTTGAACATATTTATAAACTTCAAAATAAATTCAACATTTTTTTTTAATTTCTGCTTCTGATTTATTAAATAAGTGAGTGTCACAATTCTGTTACAAAAAAATTTACAGAACAGAGGCAGAATAGTGAATTTTAGGATTTAGACTCTCCTCTTTAATGAATGAGCTACCTAACGGGTTACAGTGATTCACCCTATGCTCAAAAGTTTAGTCTTGTTCCGCCGATAGAAGCCCTTAATCCATAGATCGAGGGTCGACGATTAGACTAGATCAACCAATCGAAAAAGCCTATTTGATCGAGTCAGTCATGTCGACCCAAAGTCAATCAAGCTCGGCAGTCCAACAACACCAGCTCAGCCTAGCTGATTGGACCAACATTTTCAAGCCGAAACTATACTAATCTAGCCATCCAAGCCAAGAAACAGCCGAGGGTAGACTCATATATGTCATATAACTAGAACATCCTGTATAACCCCATTAAAGCATTAGTAGAAATATAATATCACTATATTGTACCCGCTATTTGATAAATAGGGAGGTCATTTTATGAGATTGACAAGGCGTATTAATGTTCATTCCTCTCTCTGTCTCTCTCTCTCTCCTTTGTTACGCTCTATTCTTTAGAGTGTGAGTCATGGACAAATAAAGATTCAACATAATAAAGTGCAGTAAGCACATAACATGCCACATACAAGATGAGGAACAAAACATGAAGACTAAACTCATAACATATTTACCATAATATGAAATGCACAAGAGAGTTTGAAAATAAATAGATTCAGGAGCTGAAAAATCAAATGTTAAATGCCATTCAAGAGGTGTTGGCTCAGGGAAGAGAGTAGCATCTTTGATGGCAAGAGCCATCACCCCACGACCAAAGAGCTCCGTAGCCCTTGAAAGAGAAGGAGACTTCTGATACTTTGATAATTTTGGATCATCGTCAATCAATAAATATCAGTTTGCAAATACTGAAGAGCCCTAACAGCCATTGAATTCGTTCTCTAGAAAATCTCTGATGTCGAGCCCTCAAAGAGGTTCAAGATCTCGACATTGGAGTCCTATAAGTGCAGAATCTATCCAACTGAATGCAAGCCTAATTTGAGTCGATTATGTGCCTGATGAGGATCATTAACGCACTGAAGTTTCATCTTTTCTTCACTATATTGAGGGAGTCAGCCCTTATGTGGTTCAACACATTACCAACAATATTGATCGCATTGTTTGATGACTTCAGGTGAATGTTTGTAGCACAGTTTATCAACATTGAGAAGCTGCAAAAGAATTTGTAGGCCCTCCTTTAAATCAAATAAGGGAAAAATGAGAGTCTTTGATTGTTAATCACATTTTTTCAGAAGGAGAGGTTGGAAATGGGTGATTCGGAGCCCGAAATAGCTTATGTCACCCAAGCTTAAGGACTGAAGGAAGGGTCACTCTGATACGTGCTAGGCTCATAGTGATCAAAGATTATGGTTGAGCTCTTGGAATTAACCAACATACACATATTAATAGAAGAATACAATCCATACCCTGCATCATTCATAACCAAACAAGTTAGCTGCTATCCATCAAAGATAACAGACAGTGGATAAAGTCAAAACACAATCCTCACTACTCAGCTTTATCCATAGGGCAAATTGGTATATGTACACTATGACTAACCTCATAACCAAAAATTTTCCTTAAATGTCATAGCTCAGAGGATTCAATGTCTTGAACTAGTTTGAAATAACTTTATCTGTAACCATGGGTTACATCCTTCGAGGGTATTCCCTCTAACTTCAGGGGGTAGGTTTGTTTGTTTTATAGGTCTTAGTCCTTAGAGCTAGCTAGGGTGCCTAGAATAACCTAGTCTTCTATACTTTCACTAACCTGAGGTAGGTATATGACACTAAGTTTGGTGTCTAAGTTAGCTAACCTAGAGTTCATGTCGGATCTTTCTAGGGTTGATTCTCAATCTTTATCTTGGTGTGTTTTAAATATTTATTTGGGGTTTAATGTTTAATTCATACTGTGGTTTCATTCCTTAGGTTTGTCAGTCATGATTGAGAAATCAAGTTTTTTCTAAGTTTTAATTAAAATTTTTATTTGCTGAGATAAACTACTTTGCAAGAGGTTTTCCTCCTCTTTTTTTTTATGTATTTTGTTATTTTTGGTTTGAAGCGCACACATGAAACAACATTAAGAAAAACAGATTAATAGCTTTGGATTGAACTCGGGTTTAGGGTTGAACATGGGCCAACCAACTTTTTGTGTAATTTGGGTGATTTCAGGTCATTTGGATGATTTTGGCATATCATTTGGGTAGTTTTGAGGTCTTTCAAGTTATTTGGATTGTTTAGAATTATTTTGGGTCATTTGAGTGATTTAGGTGTGTTTTTTGGGTCATTTGGATGGTTTCGAGTTATTTCAGGTTATTTGGGTGGTTTCGGGGTGTTAGTGTCATTTGGGTGGTTTTGGGTCATTTGGATGGTTTTAGTATTTCGTGTCATTTTGGTGGTTTCAGGGTGTTATAAGCTATTTAGATTGGGCGGTTTCAAGTTTTTTCATGTTATTTGGGTGGTTTCAGGGTACTTCAGGTCATTTGGGTGATTTTGGATCATTTTAATGGTTTCAGAGTGGTTCAGGACATTTGGATGATTTTGAGGTGTTTCAGGTCATTTGGATTAGGTTGGACTAGACCTGAGCTGGGTTGGATCAAACCAGGGTTAGGTTTTAAGGTTTCGGTTAGGTTGGGCAGTACACTAGCTAGGTCGGGTCTAGTTTGGGTCAGGTCTGAGTTGGGTCAAACCTAGGTTAGGTTTTAGGGTTTCAGTTAAGTTGGGCTAGACCTGAGCTCGGTCTGGTTTAGGTTGGGTAAGGTTTGAGTTGGGTCAGACCTGGGTTAGGTTTTAGGGTTTATGATAGGTTGGGCTAGACCTAAACTGGATCAGGTCTGGTTTGGGTCAAAACTAGGTTAGATTTGGGCTATGTTTGGCTAGACCTGAGCTCGACCCGGTCTAGGTTAAGTTAGGGTTGGGTTGGGTCAGACCTGAGCTAGGTTTTAGGGTTTGGGTTAAATTGGGCTATACCTGAACTAGGTCAGGTCTAGTCTGGATTAGGTCAGACTTGGGATTGGTTTTAGGGTTTGGGTTAAACTATTTTAGGGATTAGGATTAGGTCGGGTTTTGGTCAATCTAAGTCAATCCCAAACCCAAGCTTAATCCAAGGCTATTAAGTTAACCTAAAGTAGATTTTTTAAAATGTTGAAATTAAATGTTTAAATTAAATACTTAACTTAAAAGGAAAAGGAAAGGGAGGAAATACTTACAAAGCATCGGTTGACCGGAGAATGCTTCACCACTAGATTCCTTCACTTCCTCTGAGCAGAGCACACACACCAAGCACACGATAGGGACAAACAATTGCCTTTTATATGCAGTTATGACTACCCTAGGCTGTTGATCATATGGAATATCAATGGTCTGTATTACTTTGATGGTTTACACAATCGTCGACTGTTGTCGGATGTTTTTCAGCCATCTGATCGAATGGACGGTTGAGATGAGAATCCGAGGACAAAGGCCACAGATTAGTTATGTTAGATTGGAGGTGTGGCCACGCCTAGGCGTGGTCACCACATCAGGCCAAAAAGGAGGTGAGTGTGGTGTTATTAGAGTTTAGAGGCACTGAGAACTTTTTGAAAGCTTCATATGACTACAGAAACTGCATGTGACCCACAAATGAGGTCAACAATACATGCCACCTTATGCATAAAAAAAAGTATGTCACTTTTTAAAAGTTAAAATGGTGATATTTTTTATGTGATATGAAAGATGTTGATGCTATATACATAAAAATTAAAGTTGAAGTGTAAGATATATGTAAATACCCCAAACTATTTTTGAAAATTTAATACATTAAATTTACACCTTGATATTAGAACTTAAAAGAAGTTTACATTGATTAATTAGCCCAATACAAAATGAGTAGGTAGTACATCACCATATTAGCCATATTTATATAATTTTTTTTAAGAGTAATTTGTACCTTATCAAGTTTATTTATCCATAATGAACAAAGAAGTTCAAAGGCTCTCCCATAATAAGAACGGAATTATAAGAGGCATTCTCCTTGTACTCATCACACTCAAATATACATTAATATGTAACTTGGTGAAATTCCAATAATAGCGATAATGACATTGGAAATATTCTATATTATTTATCAAAATACACCAAACAACCACCAATTACACTCAAAGCATGTCATTCTAGTTGTATAATCTTCCCTCTTACTATAAAAATGATCAAGCCAGCCTTCTATAGATGCATAACATCTGACATTTTGGCTAGCTATCACCCAATATTTGATAATGATTAACTGTATATGCATGTGAGGCATTAGCATCCACTGTAAAAGCTGCATGTTCTCTCGCTTTACCCAAATTATAATCATGTGGATAGCCTAGCTTGGGATATTCCTCATTGATCGTTGGTCAATGTTGCCCCGATGACAGATGTTTAATGTTTGTCAATCACTAATTTTTGACACATATTCCATTGGTCATATGTTCCCTTTATCTATTGTCTCTGACTTTTGATATTTTCCCTATCAAATATAACCCAATGCTTAGTACCAATTGACACCTAATATCAATTGTTCATTATCCTCGAGCATGCACCACACTATTCATCCTGATTCTTCTCTATCCAAGTGAGCAATTAAGTTGATTTCCTCTTTTAATCAAAATTATATTATTTTGTATTAATCACCGCACAATGTTTTTTTTTAATGGAGAACATCAAATGTCTATCATCTATTGATGTGTGTTGCCCATCCTACATGTTAATTTGCTTCCCTCAAAATAGGACAATAAAATAATTGATTATTTATCATCACATAAATAATTTTGTTCCATGTCATAAATTTTTAGATGCACATAAAAGATTAATATTTAATATTTTCTCCCTCTATCATCTAATGTCATTCTTAGTAATCACTCAATTTTTCTTATTATGAGGAGCATAATTAAGTTAATTGCCAATTATATTGCTTGACTTGACTTTCAATGTTCCTTATCAATAGTCATGTCATGTGTGTGCATGTATGTGTGTGTGTGTGTGTGTGTGTGTGTGTGTGTTAGATTCCAACATCTGACGCCCTGTCATCTAGTATTCCTTTTTCTAGAAAAAATGAATGAATAATGGCTTATCGTCGCCCAATTTTTGATGCTCACTATAAATCATTGCTCGATCGTTGTTGACATCATTACTCACAAAAGTGTGCTACCCATTTGTTCCATCTCTAACCTCCCTTCACATACAATGAAAGACTGGGTAGATCATTAAATATCATTTTAATTTTGACAATCTTAATTAATTTATATTCAATGCACGAAAAACATGTATGATCTATAAGCCATTGACATCTATTATACATTGCTTGATAAAAAGTTATATCTACCACAATATACTTATACCACAATATATTTTCCATAGTAACATCTACTACATTATATTAATAAGTTCTCAAACTATATTAAAAAGCTTTCATTATACATTTAACTCATGCTAGTGAAATAATTTTATCTAAGTTAGGCATGTAATTTTTTTTCTCTTCAAAAATTTAATGTAAAAAATCATGTATATGTAGAATTTTCATTCGATTCTAAATAATAAAATTATCATCTACGATCATAAGTATTTCAACATATAAGCATTATATTACTTAGTGTAGCAACATGTTTTCTTTCAACCATATACCTTAGTGGCAAAATTATGTGTCATTTATAACCAAATATGTAATATAAATACAATGTTATTGTCTTAGTGACTATGTATATACATTAACGAATTATAAGAAAATCCATGAAATGTAATAAATAATGATATTGAGGACATTATACATGCTATTTATATACCTGTACAGATTAAGCTAAGATCAATCAAAATATTGATCTATATGTATAGTTAATAAATGTCATCAAAAGGCCAACAAAGTTGTTACATACAAATGTAAAACCTCTTAAATAGAATGAAGCTGAAATTTTAAGCTTCGAGGCGCCTTTTGGAGCAAGGTTAGAATTTTGATAGACACTGTAATGTTAAGCGTGCTCGTAGCACTTCTAGGATGGGAAGCCTATTAAGAAATTACACCAACAGAGCAATACCGTGAGGTCATTTGGCCAAAGAGGACAATACCTTTAAGGGCGAGAGTTTGGGTTGTCACAAATCGTATCAGTGCAATACACTAGCCATAAATTGGAAACTAAGTGTCATACAAAACAATGTACTAGGCCATGGGAGCCATCTCTTGAGCCTAAGACGAGATAAAGTGCTACATGGTGGGAGCTATCTCTTGAATTTGTAAGAGTTATCTCTACAAACCTATTTGCTTAGTGGATGATTCTGGATATAGAGAATTGACAAGGTTGTCAGGAAGGTTTGGGGACTAGGTTAAACTTTAGTAGGGAGCTGACATGATTATATTCCTTTTATTGCTTTTGCATATGATAACAACTTTCGATTAAGTATTGATATCGCACCATATGAAGCAATATGTGGTAGGTGTACGACACCTTTTTCTTAAGAAAATGAGAGTAATATGTGATAGTTTTATCCATATTTATTTGATAGCTACACCAACGGAGAAAAACTGTGATACCATTTGGCCAAAATAGACAATAATCTGACGAGAGATCGGGTTGTCACAACAAATCTACAAATGCTTTGCACATAAATGATATTGACATTGAATAAAGGAATATGAGCACCTTAGTGTGATATTTGCATTTGAACCATATGATATTTTTAGTCACTATAATGTCTCTTGCTTCTATAAAAAAAATAAATTATTTTGTAAGTTTACTTATAAATGAAATATATGTCTATAGTATAACATTTTTCATTGAGTATTTTTCTCATAAATCTAAATTATGATAAATATTTTTTTTTCTAAAAGACAAATAGATAAAATATTATTAATTAGGTTTTGTACACATAAAATGTCTTAACATGAATCTTGAGGCAATAAATGATCTAAAAAGGAATGGCGTGGTAAAGGTAGGCCCATTGAAAAACAACATAGTGGCCCAAAAGATTGACCAGCTTACGCTAGATAGAAATCACCCAATGTGATTCGACGGTGTGGGCCCAAATGACTTATCCTGATGCTAAAGTTGACCAAGGGTTCCCTTGAGGTCCTTGGAGTCACGGGCTTCAACCACCTTTAGTGGGATCTCCTCGCCCAAAGAATAAAATACATGTTTTGTTACATTGACTCACCCTCTGCCAGATGACATATTTTTACTCAACCGTCAGAAGTCCCCCCGACGAGAATTAATGGTTGACGACTGGATCAACACATTCAGTCGGCTAATGTCAACCGATCTGATCAGTTTGACCAACCATTTTTAGAAATTCAACCAGTCCATGACAGATAGATAAACTGAACGATAGTCTCTATCAATCTTGCTAACCAGCAACACTAATCGCTTCACCTCATCGACTCCAAAGATCAAGCCGGATAGCAATGAGGCCTTGGGCCCATAGGAGTATAATCCCTAGAAAAATCTATACAAACCCTATTTTAATAAGGGTGAAAAATGTAACTCCAATTCTCGTACCCCATTTTCTATATATAAAGAATCATTTCATAATTAGAAAGTCACATCATTCTCTTATTTTACTGTGCATTAAGCCTCTAACGGTTTAAAGAGAATATGGAAGAGAAAATTGAGCTTTCTGAGGTCAAATAAAGTCGCTTATCCCATGACATGCAGTCATCCACTTTCGGTGGGACTTTTGTGGATGGTGTGATGGATGCATGAACGATGGCTAATCAGTGGGCCATATAACACAACACACCTTTAATTTATATTAACATTTTTATTTCTCCCAATCTTTACATCAACTTTAGCTTTGATTTTTCTCTCTCTTTATGCATTTAGATTGAGAAAAATGATTGTTTTGATGATTAGAATGTGTACTTTCGGAGGACAAAAAGAGAAGGGTCAGAGAGATGGAAGATGGCTTGTTGGGAGTGATGGAGAAATATGATGGCGAGAAATATGTTGGGACGCTATTTCTTTTCGTGTACTTAATTATTTTTTTTCTTACACATCAATATTTGCCATGTGTGATCCATTTCAATTATTTATTTAGAAGTACTTCATTGACGTTAAGATGGGAACAAGTCAGCTTGATAGGTTTTGCTCAAAGCTCCTTTCGAATTGATTTATCCTCATGCATCAAAGCAATATATATATATATATATATATACATATATACATACATATATATANTTAAGCCTCTAACGGTTTAAAGAGAATATGGAAGAGAAAAATGAGCTTTCTGAGGTCAAATAAAGTCGCTTATCCCATGACATGCAGTCCTCCACTTTCGGTGGGACTTTTGTGGATGGTGTGATGGATGCATGAACGATGGCTAATCAGTGGGCCATATAACACAACACACCTTTAATTTATATTAACATTTTTATTTCTCCCAATCTTTACATCAACTTTAGCTTTATTTTTCTCTCTATTTATGCATTTAGATTGAGAAAAATGATTGTTTTGATGATTAGAATGTGTACTTTCGGAGGACAAAAAGAGAAGGGTCAGAGAGATGGAAGATGGCTTGTTGGGAGTGATGGAGAAATGTGATGGCGAGAAATATGTTGGGACGCTATTTCTTTTCATGTACTTAATTATTTTTTTTTCTTACACATCAATATTTGCCATGTGTGATCCATTTCAATTATTTATTTAGAAGTACTTCATTGACGTTAAGATGGGAACAAGTCAGCTTGATAGGTTTTGCTCAAAGCTCCTTTCGAATTGATTTATCCTCATGCATCAAAGCAATATATATATATATATATATATACATATATACATACATATATATATATATATATATATATATATATATATATATATATATATATAGAGAGAGAGAGAGAGAGAGAGAGAGAGAGAGAGATGGTGCACGCATATAATCACATTAGAATTGGGTTGTATGTATGTAAATGCCCCAAGTTAAAGTAAATTAAATATTAATATTAAGTTTGTTGCCACTTTAAGTGGCAATGCTTACAACCCAATTAATGTGAGCTACTTTGTGTACGGCTGTCAAAACGGCTTGTTGTTCATGAACAACTCGTGTTCGGTTTGTTAAGAAGCTCGTGTTCAATTTGTTCATTAAGTTAACGAGCCGAACACAAATACATTTTTTGTACTTGATATATAAACCAACCGAACACTAATTAAGATTTGTTCATTCTTATTTTGCTCATTTTGACTCAAAATATTACTCATCAATTATATAATTGAGTAGTACTACAAGGCTACAAAGATTTATAATCAATTAAAATTATTAAATTAAAAATATAGAATAAAAAAACATTAAATTATATTAAAATAATATTTAAATCTTACTTCTACGTTTAACATCGCACGGCTGTGTGATTAGAGTTGTCAAAATAATTCTTTGTTCGCGAACAACTCGTGTTCGGCTCACTAAGCAAACGAGCAGAACACGAACACACTTTTTGTGTTCAAAATATAAACGAGTCGAACACAAACAATAATATTTTTTAACAAGCTGGCTCGCTCGTGCTCGGCTTGTTTACACCCCAAATTTCGAGTGCTGATAATGTTGATTTTATAAATTTATATTCTTAAAATCATGTTTTCTTAAGGGAAAAAAGATGTCTATTTTAAAAATTTCGTCATGTGTGAAATTTATTCCTTCAAAATTTAATTATGATGATAAACTTAAATGAAAGCATTTTGATTTGTTATTGACCTGTTCCTTTCGGTCTTCGGTGTGTGGGAATGTGCACCTTTCATTGTGGGTCTCTTGCTAGCATTTTTATTTTAGAATATATAATGTACAGAAACATAATATATAAATGAACTTCAATCACCATCTTGCTTGTGTGTGTGGAATGAATTAATTGTATGGAGGGATTTGCTCATGGCCTTACAATCACAGACCTAGCTTTACTTATTTCTACATCTCCCGGTCATAGTTTGGACAATTACCTTAAGCAATGCATGTATCTGCCCATATGCGGAACCATTTTATGTCTGGAGTGGACAATTGACCCATGAAATTTGTGATTTCCTTGCATAAATAGTATAATTTATTATTTTTCTTATGAGATTTAGGATGCGTTTGAGGCAGTTTGTACTTATCCAGATAAGTCGCTTATCTGGTAACACGGACCACAGGGTTCGACCCGCCATCCGCGTTTAGTGTAAAAATCAACTGAGTTTTCGGATAAGCTGCTTAAAAACAATTTTCAAATGGTGAGGCGATGTTTTTAAAACGCCGTCGCAATGGATAAACTGCTCCAAACGGAACCTTAGACAGTTCACTAAATTTCCCCTCCCCCCAAATATATTTTTTTGCTAGATACCTAAAATAAGTTAGATATTGATGATTCTGTCTCCATATTTACACAAACCTCTCTCACAATTTGTGAATATTAACATATCGCACCAAGTAGCTAAGTATTCTTGGTTAAATTTACTTTTATCTTGTTATAAAATATAATGAATATTAGCATAGCACACCATTGTAGCCAAAAACTTTTGCAAAATGCATGTAGAAAAATATTGCATTAGATATGTTCGAACGAGAAGTGAGCTAGTTTACCAACAAGCAATCTATTGGGGTACGGGACAAGTGTGGGAGGAGAAGGACATAAGAATAGAGAACGACACCAGAGGGAAGCCGACTCAGAGATTTTGGAAAAGTGAGGATAGAGAAAGGTTCTCCTGGGATCCGTCGATAGGAGTAACCGAGGGAGAGGCAAGGGAGAAACGGTCTGGGCAACAGTGGCCGGGCTGCCAGGCGAGGGAGGGGACGGACAAAAAGGGCACGAGAAGAAAAAAAAAACCCCTTGATGCCAATTGAAGAAGAGAACCGCGGGGTCCATCCTGTGCCCGCGTTTATTAGACAAAGCGTAACTTTGTTTTCCATTACGATTCCAAAACACACGAAATAAACGGGACATTGGAGTTTTGAAAAACTTCGTTCGCTGTTATAAGCTACCCCAAACTGGGCCAAACTGTCACTACTCATTGTATTTTTTTGCAATGTCCAAATATAATTCTACATTTAGACTCTGCATGCATTATTTTTGGAGAGGTAAATAAAAGACAGGTCGGGCGGAATATGGAGTGTGGGAAGGGAAGAACATGTTTAGGAGATTATAATTCAAGATGCAGTAGTCTTTTTTCTTTGTTTTTTGTTGTTGTTGTTGTTGTTGTTTTGTACCAAAAAATTTGTCATTTGAATTTGACGGAATTTCTTGCATAAATATTGTCTGGAATTCTGAAGAACAAATATAGAAACATGATCTGCTCAAATCTGACATAATACCACCTAATTCTTATGTATATAAATAACTAACATCTAGGGGGTTCTCTCGCAATGGATTTAGCCCTGGATTTAAGATGTAAATCCTGTTGCCAGAGAGTCATTTCAGACAAAATAAAGCTGTGGATTTGATAAATCCAAATTTTACGGATTTCGACCGTAAATCTCGCATTTACTAAATCCCACGAACCGGGGGATTTAATTAGTTCGTTGTGTAAATTTCAAGATTTAGTAAATCTATTGCCAGACATTTTTTAGGATTTGACCCATTCAGGATTTAGTGACTCCGAATTTGCGGAATTTACTAAATTCGAATAACTTAAATCTCATCCAGGCAGGCACCACCCTAAAATTTAGTTTTAACATTTATACCACCCAAATTCTTCATAACACATCAAAAATATCATTATTTTAACTTTTAAAAAGTGACCGACACATATTCATGCACAAGTTGGCAAAAAAATTGAAGTTTAAGTATTAAATTGGTAAATCAATAGAAATTGAGTGGTATTTATGTTATTCCTCCAAATATAAAACACAATTTGCCACGACAGCTTGGTAATAGAAACAAGATTTGCTAGTTCCATAATCTTGTAAGAATATGTATACGAGAAAGAGATAACAAAGCAGAAGAACACAAAACCATGCAAAGTTTTGCCTTAAAACAGTTGATTAGCAATCCGAAGTACTAAAATCGGCTCTCCAGGAGCCTCTAAATTGTACATATACAATGAGAGAGAAAGAGCTAACATGTACATAGGGCTGTCAAAAAAGCTCGTTGTTCGCGAAAAGTTTGTGTTCGGTTCGTCAAGGAGTTTGTGTTCAATTCGTTCGATAGGTAAACGAGACGAACGTGAACAATTTTTTTTCATTCGGTTAGTTAAACGAACTAAACACGAACAGTGATGCGTTCGTTCGTGTTTGAATCGTTATTGTTCGAAATATAAAATAATTTAAAATAATTATATATAAAAAATTTATGTTATTTTAAAACATTAAATTTTATAAATTATAATATATAATAAATTAATAATAATAATATATTTATATACTATATTAATAATATACTAAAATAGATATTATATATTTATATAATATAAATTACATAATTAATATACTATATTATTTATATATATTAATATTATGGATGTCAAACTGGCTCGTCGTTCGCGAAAAACTCGTGTTCGGTTCGTTCGTTAAGAAACGAACACGAACAGTGATTTCACGAACAATTTCAAACATAAGCTTATTTCAAACAAATTAAATTTTAAATGAACCGAACACGAACACAAGCTCTGTTCGTTCGTGTTCGGTTCGTTTACACCCCTACATGTACACACACACATCAAATTATCCCTAGTTTTCAAACCTTGTGCATGGACCAACCAATATTGAGGAGAATGTTTAGTAGAATGCATTTGAAAGCTCTAGTATTCATTTTTAAATTTACTGTTGCATCCAATGGAAAATTTAGGAAAAAATATTATTGCGGAGTCCTGATGCATAACCGCATCAAGAATCCAATCAGCGCTAGACGAGCGATGAGACAGATGAGAGCTGGGGCAAAGCTAGACGAGTGACGAGGTGAACGAGAGCTGGAACGAATGGTCGCGTGTTTTGAATGTACCCTCATATCGGCCTTGGACATTGAATTTGATTAATTAATAGTGCTCCATTAAGCTATGTATGAATTCTCCATCTCAACAATCTCTGAGGGACAATATACTACATGTTTTTTTTGTCAAAGTATTTGAAGTCAAATTCAATGATGATCAAAGTGCTGCAATAATGTTCTTATGAGTTGAAGCAAGCTGTATTCATTTAATAATACTATAATTATTTAACAATCAATATAACTTTCATTATACACCTGATATTATTTTATAAAGACCTACAACCATACAAGATATCCCATTATTATCTTACCATTAGACTTTTGATTATTTATTGATTATTTATTTATTTATTTATTTATTTTGTAATTTTGAGCACATTGTTGAGAATTCATAACTATAACTTATGTATCATACTCTTCCAATTATATGTTTCGATCCAACATTAAATCTAGAATTGATTATTTATCATACTTTTTCCTTGAATCTTTAAATTCTAACACGTATCAGTGAAATTTTAATAACAATAACAACTCTTTATCCCACTAAGTGGAGCCGGCTATGTGAATCATTTTTCTCCATTGTCTTATATTGAGTGTCATATTTTCATTTAATTCTGATTAATTAAGATTACTTTTTATACAACTTATCACATTTTTTAGAAAATATTATATACTTTATAAGTATATGAGGACAACAGTAGATTGGTAGTCACATCATCATAATTTAATTTACATGTGGCCTGACTTTCTCATCTACTGCATATATTTATAAAATACGTAATATTTTCTCCGAGTCTTTAAAATTAGATCTAAAAAGAATTGGGCATGCTTTAAGTTGAATACTTAAATATCATCAGATTCATCTCCTTTAAACACTTGGAACTAAATATTTTTCAACACTTGAGTTCTCCCGATCATAGAATCAAGTCTAAAGGTTTTAAGTTGAATACGATGCTTTAGATAATAAAAATTACATTATAATTCGTGCTAATTTTTTCTAAGTTAATAAATATTATTTAGCGAAACAAATAGTAAACAATAATTAAAGTTTTTTAAACTTTAAAAATAACAAATGTAATTATAATCTTAATCCAAGTATAATTTTTTTTTGTGTTGTTTTCTTTTTCATTTTTTGGTTTTCCAAAATTTACTCATATTATATACAAATTTCAATTTGAAAGTTTTTCTAAATTTTTTAGAAGGAAAAAAATATTATGTCTGAATGTATGGTGTAATATAGTCGGACGTCGGACACATGATATGATGTGATATACACTGAATGACAATATTTACTCGTATAAAGCCGGTCTATTTCTACAATTTCAAAGAAAAAAATAGGTTTTATTTAATCTAAATCTTTCTTATCACATCAAAATACTATTATTTTGCTTTTGTAATAATTGGTAGAAATGTAATTACAAGAAGTTTGAGTGGTCTGTATGTAAATCTGCCCAAAATTATCCGAAACAAAATGATATCCTGTTCCGTCTTCTCCGCCTCTGAAAAAAGAGCACAGCTGCTCAGGTAAATCTCCTTCATGGCATTTCCCACCTCCCCCTCACTTTCGTCTATTACGACGTCCCTGCCTGTTTGTTCATCGTCTTCATCCTCCTCCTCATCCTCTTCCCGACCGGTCTTTCCCAATCGCTCCGCCGCCCGCCCAACGCCGCCCGCCACCGAGAACCCATCCCTCTCCGACCAACTCCGCCCCCTCTCCCTCACCCTCCTCAAGCAATCATCCTCCCTTCTTCTCACACCCTCCAATCCGAACCCCACCTGGACCAATCCCTCCAAACCCAAACCCCCCATCCTCCTTCCACACCGTCACCCCCGCCATACGCACTCCCAAAACCCCGATCTCCGCCAACTCTTCCTGTCATCTCGTTCCCTCTCCGCCTCCTCCTCCGACGAAGATTTCAACATCGCCTTCCCCGAGACCCTTCCCCGTTCCTCCGCCCTCCTCCTCCTCAACTCTCTCCACCCATGGCAAAAGGCCCACCGCTTTTTCCTCTGGCTCCAATCCAAATCCCCCTCCTCCACTCTCGAAACCATTTTCTATAACATAATCCTCAAATCCCTACGCGCCGGACGTCAATTCGCTCTCGCCGAATCCCTAGCCAACGAAATGATCCGCCATGGCGTCCCCCTTGACAATATCACGTATTCCACCCTCATCACATGTGCGAAGCGCTGCCGCCACTTCGACCGCGCGATCTACTGGTTCAACCAAGTCTACAGAAATGGCCTCTTGCCTGATGAGGTCACCTACTCCGCCATCCTCGATGTGTACGCGGAGCTCGGCCGGCGAGAGGAGGCGATCGCGCTCTACGAGCGTGCTCGTGCCGGTGGCTGGACACCGGACTACGTGGCCTTCTCCGTCCTCGCAAAGATGTTAGGTGACCTGGGGGATTGTGATGGGATTCAGTACGTTCTTAAGGAACTGAAGACGCTTGAGGTGAAGCCTAATGTGGTGCTGTATAATACGCTGCTAAGTGCGCTGGGGAAGGCCAAGCAACCTGGGCTTGCACGCGACCTGTTTGACGAAATGCTTGCTGCTGAATTGACCCCGAATGAGAAAACACTAACTGCGATGATTAAGATTTATGGGAAATCGAGGTGGGGGAAGGATGCGCTGGAGCTTTGGAACACAATTAAAGCGAAGAAATGGCCTGTAGATTTTATTTTGCGTAACACTTTACTGAACATGTGTGCTGAACTTGGTTTGGAGGATGATGCAGAGAAGCTGTTTGATGAAATGCGGCAGTCAGGCAAAGGTCAGCGGCAACAACCAGATAGCTTTAGCTACACAGCAATGATCAAGATATATGGTAGCAGCGGCAAGCCCGACAGAGCACTGTGGATGTTTGATGAAATGCTTGAGAAAGGAGTGGAGCCAAATGTGATGGGAATCACATGCTTAATCCAATGCCTGGGAAAGGCTGAGAAAATTGATGATGCTGTGCAAGTATTTAACATAGCACTGGAGAAAAATATAAAGTGTGATGACCGGCTTTGTGGTTGCTTGCTCTCGTTGGTGGCTATGTGCAACGAAGCCAATAAGAGCAAGGTGCTTGCTTGCTTGGAGAAGGCTAAGCCAAGGTTGGTTGGGTTTGTGGAGATGCTAAGCGACGAAGGAGCTGACTTCAACAAAGTTAAGGAGGAGCTGAAGGGGATTCTGAACGAAGCTGCTGTTGATGTTCGCAGGCCATATTGTAATTGCTTGATAGATATATGTAGGAACAGAGGGTATCCGTCTCAGAGAGCTCATGAGCTTCTGCGTTTGGGAACAATGTATGGATTGTATCCTGGATTGCATACAAAAGGGTCTGAGAAATGGGATTTGAATTTGAGGTCTCTATCGGTTGGTGCAGCCTACACTGCTTTTGATGGGTGGATGGAGACTTTATTGGATTTGATTGAGGATGAAGAAGCTTTGCCTCAGATTTTCTCTGTTCAAACTGGTTCTGGAGCTCACAGATTTTCACAGGGGTTGGGCTCTTCTTTCAGCTCATATTCGAAGGAGTTGGCTACTCCATTCTGGGAGAATGGAGAGAGTGGTTGTTTTGTTGCTAGAAAAAAAGATTTGCTCTTATGGCTGAGGTCTAGAATTTCTTCAGATGTGGCTGTTGCCATGTAGATTGAGGTTTGAGCAGTCTTTCGATTCTTTTAATGTTAATTAAATCATGAAAATGTCTTCCTTTCATGTTGTCTTACCATAATTATGAATTTAAAGGGAAGGTTAACTTTCTCATAATAATCATATCGCAAAGTTTTCAAATTCTCTTGCTTTATGATGGCTTAATCCAGCCATCCAAGGAATAAAAATAAGGGGCATTAAGATTGTAGAAACCTTGAAGTAATTTTATTTCTTTTTCCTATCCATAGATTACACTTTGTCCACACATATCTATGTAGTACTAAAAAGAAACAAAATAGGAATCCCTTCAAAATAAAAAAAAAATAATAAATAAAATATTTAATAAAGGAAATACATTTAGTGAAATATATTATGAGAAAAGAAAATAAATTTCTTCTTAATGCAGATTAACACCTTCCAATACTCCCCCTCAAGCTGGGTTACAAACTAAGCTTGGACTTCAATTCATCATGATTGACCCTTAGTGTTTTGATAAAAAAAATATAAGGATGTCATGTAGGAACATAGTTGGGCTTAATAGTTTTATTGTTAACTTTTTTGAGATGAAATGTTGGTCAATCTCGATGTTTTTTGTTTTGTCATGATGCATGGGATTTTTGGATATAATAATATTTGTTTGGCTATCATTGAACGTCTTAATTGTGTCTTTCATCTCAATTAAGTTCCCTTAATAGTCTTGAATCCACATTCCTCATATTCTTGGTGCAAGAGCACGATATTCAAATTTTGCACTACTCTGAGGGACAACAACATGCTTTTTTGATTTTCCATGTGATGAGATTGCCCCAGATGTTTGAACAATATCTAGTAGTTGATTTCATACTAGTTACATCTGCTGCACAACTAGCATCTGTGTCTATCTCAATCGCTTAGTTTTAATATCTTTCGAAGAACAAATCGTATCCAGGAGTCATCTTCAAGTATCTCAAAAGTTTTTTCATTGCTTCTAAATGATCCTCATTTGATTTATTCATGTGTGGAGTTTCTACAGTTACTAAGTATGCAAGCAATATCAGGTTTTGTGTGTGATAGATAAAGTAGTTAGCTCATAAATCTTTTATATCTTTCTTTGTCAACCAAACTGCTTTCTTCACTTATGTTTGGTATTTTGTTGGAATCCATAGGTTTGTCAGTAAAGTTACACCCAAGCATGTCAATTTACTTAACAGGTCTAAGATGTACTTGCTTTGGGATATGTCAATTCTCTCCCCTCCTTAAATTGAGCCACCTCCATTCCCAAAAAATATTGAAGATTTTCGAGGTCATTGATCTAAAATTTTGTTGGAATATCATTTTTAGTCTGATAATCCTCTGTTGAATCATCACCTATCGAGATAATATTATTTATATATACTATGAGAATGGTAATTTGTCTTTAGAATTGGATATAACAAAAAGTGTATGATTAGCTTGACATTGATGGTATCTATTTGTAATCATTGTTTTAGCAAACGTATCAAACTAAGTACGAGGAGATTGCTTCAAATCATATAAGGACTTCTTCAACATGTAGACCAACCTGTTGTTTGACCTATTTTTTAATCCCAGAGGTATAATCATGTAGACTTCATCAAGTTTGTCATTCAAGAAGGTGTTTTTGATATCAAGTTGGTATAAAAGCCAATCTTGATTTACTGCAAGAGAGTAAGATACCCTTTTTGAATGAGTAATTGACAAAAATACATTTGAGAGGCTTGAGCTCAAGTTTGGTAAGTTGTTGTTGATGTATGTGAATAAAGATAGAATAACAAAAAACCTTCAATGCTAAGTTGGGAGAAAAAGAGTGTTCATATGGTTAGATTTTCATGAGAACATCATTGGAAATTTGAAAATTTAGAACTTGATTAGGCATTCTATTGATGAGGCATGAGGCTTTGAGAATGGCTTCCCCCAAAAAATATTTAGGTACATGATTAAACAACATAATGGCACGGGCCACCTCAAGAAAGTGTTTTTTTTTTCGTGATCACATTTTATTAAGGAGTATTCACACAAGAACTTATATAGATTATACCATGTTTGGAAGGATAAGGACTAAGGATGGCATTAAATTATTTCTTAGTATTATCAGTTTTATAAATTTGAATTTTATTTTGGAATTGAGTGAGAATCATGGAAAGGTGGGATTGAAATATGATGTATGTTTTAGATTTTTCTTTCATAAAGAATGTTCATGTTGTTCTTGTGTAATCCTTTATGAATGATACAAACCATACCCCTTTTTTATTGCTTATTTATAAGGGTCCCTAGATATCATTGTGATTATGGAAAAAAGATGTAAAGGCTTGTATTGCAATTGGGAATGTCTGTCTTGTATGTTTTGCAAGTTGACAAATTTCATATTGATAAAGATTGAATTTTGTAGTGATAAATAGATGTGTAAACAACTTTTTCATGTTCACAAAATTTGGATGACCAAGATGATAAGGACTCGACATGACTTGACTTTCAACAAACTTGAAATTTGAATTGGACTTAGAAATATAACTTGACTGTAACATTGCATTCACCTTCCTCAAACTCACAACCTGAAACAGTGCTGCTATATTACTAGTCAAGTTACCATTTTCTTTGAGCAAGTATGGATCTTCATGCATTGCAGCACTGTAAACGACCTTCCTCGAAGTCACAACCTGAAAATAAAAACAATTGCAGTATAATTTAGTCAAATGTTTTAGGTCACAAGTACGTCTGTTGATTGAGAGTAGGTTGCGATTTAATTTTGGAACAAAAAACATAAAGTAGAAGTACAGATTCTTTGTCAATTCGACTGATCTAGTTCATGCTATTAATGAGAATGAACCATCAACTATTTAGACTGAAGAATGACTGATACATGGGTTGTAATTTTTGAAGACGTTGATTTCTCTAGTCATATGATATGAGGCTACAAAATCATTTATCAAAGTTTTGATTATTTGCTTTGGACGCTAAAATCATGGGATAAGACACTTGGTGTGCTAACAGACCGATAGGTTGCTCGATAGATAACTGTGATGCTTGTTTAGTCCTAGAACTATTACTAAGCATTTTTTGCAACGCCTCAATTTGGTCCCTGGTTAATGGGTTGAATTCTGAATTTTTGTTGTAAGATATGATAGAGATTGAAGACATAGGCTTGGATATATATGTGACTTCCGAGGAAATTGATTATGAGACTGTCATGTTTTGATCATGATAAGATTGTTAAGCTTGAAGCGAGAAGTTTTGTTGCACAAACAAAAGTGAGAGGAGAATCCTTAGTTTGACTGCTCAATTTGATGAGCGAAAAAGTGTCAAAACCCCGTTTGATAACTTAGAATTAATCAAGTCAAGAATTGCGATCAAACATTATTAACATTTTATTTATTTTTCACCAATTTTCATTTCTTTCAATTTACAAAAGAGCCACTAAGAAATCACAAAATGCATTTCACAGAAATCAAATCATTGAAACTTAACATCATAGTTTTCAAATAAAACATCTCAAAACAATAGACAATAATATTACTACTCAGAAGTAAACAATATAATACAAAAACTACAATACACAACATAATATATATCAACAGTAGTCATCCAGTGAACTAAATCTTTTATATTAGACATCAATTTGCAGCTTTTCTCTAAGAACAATTAAATTCAACAGTAAGTTTTTTATGCATATTGTTATTTGAACAATTATAATCTTCTTTTGCATTAAATTAATATACAAATGCTATACATGAATGTCTCATAAGGGTATATAATTTATTGATAAATCAAACTATAAGCTTTCATTTCTAATTTAACACTTCTCATTTTAATTTATGCATTTTCACTTTTCAACCTTTTAAAGAAATCATATCAGTATTATCGTCATACTCGAATGTATCCTCAAAATTGTATTCAAAATTGTTCACCTAAAGTATACTTTTTACCATTTTCATTTTTGTTTTCATGCGCTGGTACTTTACATCCTCTGTCAGTATCATTCAGGAGTAATCCTGAATGAATTAAGTCGTCACATTTCATTTTTTTTAATTACTTCCTTTTAAAGCCATTGAATAATAATTTTTCCCTTTTATCATTTTATTTCTGTTTTTTTTTTCAAAGATTCTTTTAACTTGCAACATGCATATAAATATAAAAGCAAGTATCTCAAGCAAGAATGCAAGTTTTTATTTAATAAAATATCAATTTAAAATATATAAGAAAGTGATTACTCATTTTAACTTTTAAGCTACCTCTGTAAAATTTCATTCATCCACTTAACTTCATCTTGCTCATCCATATCAATTAAAAATGTAAGTGTAAAGATTTTAATCTCTCTTTCAATTCTAATCATAGATTCTACCTCAAAAAAAATTTCAATTTATTCTTACTGCATTTAATTAAAACAACTTATATGATAAATAACTCTTGCATCCACTTCACCATGCCGTCAATCTTTACCAATCTTATATTAAATAGCCTTTTTTCCACACTTCCTAATTAAATAAAATTTAATAACATTAATTTAACAAATTATATCATTAATTAACATAGACCTTACATTTATCTTTTTAGGCTCTACATCGATCTCCTCCCTAACATGCACACAAAGCTTTCTTGCTAGTATTTCTGATCTCAATTAACATAATATTAACATTAATACAAAATTATACATTAATTAAAATAAAATATTTAACAACAAACTCTAATCTTTACCTTAATTATTGGGCTCAGCTTGGAAGCTTGCAAAGTTGCTCCACTCTATCTCGCACACTCGGCTTCACTCCACTTCAAGGCTTGGTTGATTCTCCTCCTTCGTGGACGAAGTTGCTCGCCTCCCCTTCTCTTTCTCCTATGCGGCTTCGTCTCTTCCCCTTCTTCGCACAGGACATTTGTAGCCCTAATTCCTTCAATTCTTCCTCCTTCGCATTGGAGCCGCTCGACTAGGGTTTTCTTCCTTTGTTGCTCCTCATTGCCACTCGGTTCTAGTAAACCCCAAAGGGAGATATGTTCTTCAGAACAAATGTTTGAACTATCTTCCAAAATCAATCATTGGAGCCAAATAAAGCAATTTCTTCTTAATGGGGATTGATACTTTCCAATAAAGATAAATCACGTTCTTTTTTTCACCATCCAGTAAAACAGAATGCTTCATAAGTTTCATTACATACAAAATAGAAGATCTGCCATTGTTTTCCCACCCAAAATACATCAAAAGAATACCATATAGGAAAATTGTAAAAAAAAGCTCATTCCCCCAATTCTGTGCATCTCCTAAAACAGAAAGAATAAACCAATACGCTCCCACCAAAATGAAACAATATATTCTCCCATCTTTCCAAACCCATCTTCATTTATTGTTCATGAGAAACGGAAGCTGAGAGCTTGGTAGATGTATTATGATTCTCCGAAATTTCTCCATGAATAAGCATAATGAAAAGGTTTTGCCGCATTGAAAGAGATCAGAAACAGATTAGCCAAACCTTAGTTCCCCGCTTGTTTTTGGAATGGATTTAGCCGAGTCCTGGAGGCATATGGTTGTGCATAATTGGCCCTTCAGTTATAAGCAGATCACACGTATTTTCCTGAGGACTTCCATATTCTTCCCTCTAGAGATATAACCATGACAGTTACATCATCGTGGTACTTTCTCCGGTCGCCCTGAGGTATGTCCAACAGTTCATGGAAGTCCATTCCTGCAAGTAACAGCTTTGGTCAGGTTTCTGAAGTTATGCAGTATAAACTGGAGCAATAAGGAAGGTTAGGGTTTGAATGATTCATTAATAATGACTTCACATCATATCTTTTGAAGGAATTTATTTCATTAAAAATTAAAAAAAATAGTTTATAAACTTGATTACAGGTACAAAGAAGGCTAATTTTGGCTATGAAAATGGTGGACTTGATAAATCTTTGATTCAAAAGTGCATTTATTCTTTGGAGAACTTACATACAAACCACCCGAAATTTACTATTTACAAATCGACCACCCTCTTTCATCCACTTTTCAAGTTCTCACTCAAATATCAAAATTCATGGTAAAACCCCAACCTATATGTTTCATTTTTATCAAATTCTCAAAAGATTGATTGAGGCACGTGTAAACACATCGGTTCGATAGATCAAAAGAATCACCTAGGTGAAATATCATTATTTCACTTGGTCTGTATGTAATAATCCCTATTTGATAGGTAAATGGGGAGACTTGACATGTTTTTGATGTCAGATACGTGTTTAATTGAAAAATCTAACATACATTTCCTGAATACTAATGTCAACTTAAGGATTATATTACATAATGTTGTAAGTCCTTATTTTCTTATTTGATGTTGAAGTTCCAGTTGCCAACATCAGTCGTAGCATCTTTATTAACATATTCTGCAAGCAAATGTCATAAGAGCAAATTCATCAAACCTACCATGACCTAATTGCTCATCTTAGACTAGTCTACACCACGTGGAAGTCCTTTTTGCCTCGCATGAGTTAATTGCTCCAGTTTTATATTAAAACAACCTGCTACGAAGATTTATTAAAATTTGCCTGTAAGGCTTATCACATCACTTTGTGAATATATTAACTGGAGCAATTACGTAACTACTGCAACCTAAAAGATAGAATTGTGAAAAAGAAAAAATGTAAATGATTCTCCAATTTTTTGTATTTTAATCCCAGACTCTTTTAATAGGGGCAAAAATAGTCCTACCTATAAACTATTTCAACCCATATTGAAAGAGACTGAGGATTAATTTTGCACTTTTATAGACTGTGGGACTAAAATGATCATGTAAATAGTCAGGGAGACTATTTTGACACTTTACTCGATTACGAAGAGACTGCTAAAAAGTCAGAAGTCCTGAGAGGGCATATCTAAAATGATTTTATCCTTGTATTTACAAAGAAGTCTTTTCTAAGAAGTCCTAAGATCAACAAAAAAAAATAAAAATAATAATAGTAAACAGCCACTCTGACAAACTTATAAGACAACATAGGAAACATGCTCCAAATTTCAAAATCATTCACATTTATGAGATAAAGCAAAAACATCCACCCTTTCCCAGTCACTAGTAGCAAGTAGAGAGGTAATTGAGCCAAGTTGACTCGTGAGCCAACTCAGGCTCGTTTCCATAAATGGCTCAAAAGCTTTAGCTCAATGAGCTAATAAGCCAACCTTAAGCTAGACCTGACTCGACTTGCTAGTTCATGAGTCAACTCGTATAAAAAAAATGAGATATACTCAAAATATATTAAAATTCAATACATTAGCTTTAAATTATTAAAAATATTTTAAGAAATGACATTATATATTTTATATATAGTAATTTATTTTTATTAGCCTCCTAACTGCTTGTTCTATTTGTCATTTTACCATAACCCTAGCTTGAAATAATATTATTTTCTCTTTTATAATAAACAAGCCGACTCAAACTCATCTAATTAAGCTCGAGCTTAAACTTCATTTAAGCTCAAACTCTAACAAGTGTGACTCGAGATCGACTTGACTTGTTTACACCACTAGTTCTACTGCAAGTAGATTTCAACTACATGAGAAGCATCCCATGTTAGAGATATAATCAGAGGATACTTCTGACAGTTCTAGCTCCAAAAACAAAGAAATGTTGAGACCAGCAGGACAACAAATCCTCAAAAGGTGCATGTAGTGTTTGAGGCTTTCAATTTGAGGTTTGGGTAACGTTCAATATTAAGCTCAAATTCGAATCAAATCTAATCACTACATCAAATTTTTGCCCACTTAGACTCTCAATGTTATTGATGAAAGGTAAATTCTGTTGCTAATTGTGTGGGTGCAGCATTGCTGTATCATGCTATAATCATCTTCTCCATGACAAATCTTCTCCATGACAATGAACTACACGTGTAGTCGACGGCGGAGATCTGAAAAAACCAAGATGCTTTAAAGTTTCAGGTTATTACCCCTCTAATCTAGCAGCTGTTGCAGTTTTCAATAAATGTTGGTAGTTCACCCAATTGAATAGTTTTATTTTTGTGCTATAAAATAGAATTTTTTACGTAGATCATTGATGGATGGCCAAGTAATCTATAACTTCACTTGTCCATGAGACACATGAATAGAAATAGAATTTACCTTCAGATAAAAAAAACTGTTAAAAGGAAGTTGTGTGAAGTATTAAACTTTAATGTTGGATGAAGTTGTGATGATTTTAGACCTTCTACTTCATTTACTTTTTGATTTGTTCAATTAAGATGTTAATACCTATTGTAAGAACATTTAAGATTTGAGACGGTATTGTCTCAATCAATAAATGGTAAGATTCACATTTGATTTCATGGATGAGAATGTAGTTCATGGGGTTGAGTGCAAATAAATAGAAGATGAGATCAGATAAGACTGTGCGTCGACAATAATGATGCTTGACATCATCTCTAACATACGTTATAAAAAGCAGGAGATTGGAGATGAGATCAGTTCAAACGCAATAATTACTTTTTCAATTGAGAGCAAGTCCAATCTAAAATAACATTAAAAATCGTAAAAAAATAAAGAAAATTCGGTATCAGAAAAGAATAAAAAAATTAATCCAATTACAATGGGGAAGATCATACATGTCAATAGTGCAAGCTATGGTGCATGATGGTGTGCCCTCAAACTCATTTGCATGACATGGCATGGTGAATCAAAACGGTTCGCTATTTGCGCTATGTATAGGCAATGGTGTATGGCCCTCGAGGATCGTGCAATGGAGAAAAAGGATTCATGTAGCCAACCTTAATTAGTGGGATAAAGGTTTGTTGTTATTATTGTAATTATAACACAATGTTATTTATGTAAATATTAAACTATAGGTGTTGAATATGTAAATATATAAGAAGTGTGTGGTATGTTTGTAAATTTAGCAACACACACATGTACATACATAAGTATATAAGAGATAAAAATTTGCCCACATTGAGTCGTTCACATGATAATGAATTTCATTTGCTCAATGAGGATGATGATAAAGATCATGCTTTAAGAGGTTATTAAGGATATAAGATTTGTTTGACTTATAATGATGATAATTCTTTAGGAGATGCTTATGAAAATGTTAGACTTGAAAAAAAAAGGATAATATTTTGAATTTTAAATAATTGAGGTATTGAACACTTGAATTTAAGTATTACTTATGATGTTTCTATTAATGTGTCATTTTATCTTTTAATTCATTATTTTTTATATTTATCTGAATTTTTTAAATATTTTTTTAATATTTTGCATCATATTTAAAATAATGCACCCTGCGCCATGTACAATTGCTCTACAGAAAACTTTGTGCTATGATGCGCCATTTGCCATTGATAAGTAGTAGGATGATGGGCAAAATGATTAGCCAGCCAATCATCATTTTTCTAGCCTAAACTCAACCCTCTCATAGTTTGTGTCATGCTGAGTGCTCAACAATATGTTTGGTAGTTTCACCTTACCTGTTTTCCAACATCTATAGATTCTAAACAATATGTTATAGTGTTGGCTACTTCACTTTACAACCGTGCGAGCTATGAATTCACACTAATACATGCATGCTGGAGAATTAGCAGCGCAACAATCAACTCTTTGATTTTCTTTAAGCAAAAGTTCAATTACTGACTATTAATGCCATGAGATGATGGGAACAACAAATGTAGTTTTCTAGCTATCAGGATTACAAGCGTAATTTTTTTGTTAAAACCAAACCAAATCAAATTTTGGTTCAAAAGGTTTGTTTTCTAAAATATTAATTTTGCAGCTATTAGAAAGATTGTCAACCTCGAAAAAATCAATAAAATCAAAACCCAGCATTTATTACTACTTTGAGAGTACTCATTTCTCGAGTTGAAAGTCTATTAGTCCTGAATTGGCCTACAACCCAAATCGCAATGATCATAATCAATATCCTCCAAAAACAAGGCTTCCAATTTCAAAATCAAAATTTGCTATGGATGTATCTGATCTCTAGATGTGTTAACCATCCTTCATTACTAATCATACTAGGACATCAAATCATATTTTCAGTTAAAGGTTTAGAAAATAAAACTTACCAGCTTTTTTCGCAGCACGAAACAGAAGCTCCTCAATCAAACTTTGGGCAGGATCACCTTCTGGAAACCTTTCAATAAATCTTTCAACATGCACAACTACTTCCTCATTGCTCAAATACTGATAAAGACCATCTGATGAAAGCACCAAAAACTGATCATTTGGTCCCAATTTATGGTGACAAAGAGAAGGAATACAGGAGACATATGGTGCAGTTCCAATGAATTCATTCCTGAACATTTCTAGTAACCCATTATTCCACTTGGCCTAAAATAGAACAAAATAAAAGAGAGAAGCCATAAAAATCATCAGTTTAATGAAATGATATTGAAAAAAACAATCAATATATAAGAGGTATATCATTAAAACCAAGCTATTCAAAACACAAATTAGAACAAGTTGCAATAAATAATAGAGAAATTTATGCATGTGGCACACAATTCTTACGTATTTACATATCTCACACAAACTTTCATATTTACATACATAGCATTTCAGTGTTTTGAAACCTATGCATGAAAATGTATATTTCACTTTTAAAAAGTGATAATAGAGCTATTTTTATGTAATATTAAAAACTGAGAGCTATGTGTGTAAGTATGAAAGTTTAGGTGTGAGATTTGTAAGTACATGAGAATTGTGCATTATGAATGTAAATGCCCCTAAAAAATAAACAATGATGAAGTTTTTTCATAAAAACAAGAAGCAGAGAGAGGATATCAAGAACTACCTCAAATCAGAACATACCTGTTTGAGGTACCCAGCCCCAAAAGCACGGGTCACTTTTAGGCGGCCCTTCACCCTATCATTTACAATACATTGGTTGTCATCAGGATGCTCTTCTTTTATCCTTAGAACCTCCTGCAAATGCAAAAAAAAAAAAAATTCCAGACTTATGAATTTCATTCTCCACTCATTCCAACTAATAATTTCTTGTGTTGCTAAATATATGTTGCACTTTTTTTTTTTTTTGACAATTTTCATATTATCTTTAGAATGTGCTTTTACTTTATAATCCCTCCACACTAAATCCATCTCATAATATCATTTTTTAACTATAATTCCTAATTACTTGGTGAATGCCAGTATTATCGTGCCTTTAAAGCACCATCATGGCCCAATAATTTGGTTAAATTTATGAAACTCATTCTCCATTTAGTGGCTTACTAAACTATTCAATATTATTGTAAAACTAATAAGCTGTCAGCTGAGTGGAGAAAGAGTATGTTAGTTTCTTTTTTTTTAAATAAATGGGATGCACAAGAGTGTAAATTATGAAGAACTTAAGTTAATGTGTCATACATTAAAATTATGGGAAAGAATAATTGAACATAGTTAACGACGTGATACAAAAATTTTTCAAAATCAGTTTGGAATCAAGTCGGTCAAGTCTACTATGGAAGTTATACATTTATTGATAGGTTTGATGGAGAAGTACTGAGAGAGCAAGAAGGATCTACATATAATTTTTGTTGAATTAGAAAAAACTTACGAGAAGTTCCAACAGAGATACTCTGGAGAGTTCTAGAAACGAAATGTGTTAATATTCCTTATATTCAAGTCATTAAAGATACGCGTACTAGAGTTGTTACTTATGTTCGAACACAAAGAGGATTGACAAAATATTTTTTTCCTATTTCAGAGTGATTACATTAGGGTTATGGATCTCTTATTGGACATTTATAGGAAGATGTATCTTGGTGTATGTTTTTTGCAAATTGTGGATAAGACTAGAGAGAGTTCATGAAAAACTTGATTTATGGAGGTCAACTGAAAAATCTACAGGCATTCATTTGATTAGATCTAAAATTTAATACATGTTATATAATTTTAGTAGTAATAGATCTAGTGGCTAAGTTGTGATAATTGTTGATCAAGTCACTAAAAGGAGTGAAAATTTTAGATATCCCGTGCTCTGGTTCAAAGTGATGGTTGATATAGATGGGGATGCTATTAGTAGAATTTAAATTGGATAGTTGAAGTGGAGGAATGCATCAAGTCTATTGTGTGATGGAAAAGTATAGCTTAGACTTAAAGGAAAATTTTATAAGATGGTGGTGATAACTGCAATGCTTGATGGTGCAGAATTTTGGCATGTAATAAAGAAGCATAAAATTAAGTCAAGTGTTGTTGAGATGAGAATGCTCAAGTGCATGAGCCGTGGTACACTTAGAGAGAATGTGGAACGAATGTGTCCATGAAAATGTTGGAGTAGCACCAATGATGGACAAGTTTAGAAAGAGTCTCCTTAGATGGTTTGGGCACTTAAACATCGACCATCTAAAAACCATATTAAGAGAGTAGGACCTAAAAAGACTTGGGCATGTTGTATAAAAAAATGATCTTAATTTATTAGAATTAAATGAAAATATAACACTCAGTAGGACACAATGAGAAAAAAGATTCACATAGCTGACCCCACTTAGTGGAACAAAAGCTTGTTGTTGTTGTATTATCCATTCTTTTCTATTGAGCATTTCTTGTTATGTTAAGTTTATTTTGTCACTTTCTTTTTTTTTGGCATTTTCATTCAGATCATCTTTAATATGCCCATTTTGCTTCATAATCCCTCTACTTTAACTCCTCATATTTAAAAATTTTGAATTAATCTAATATTTGCTACCCCACTTAACTTGATTGTTAGACATCTTTATTGCCCAAAAATCAAATCCATATAACACCATTGTTTTAATTGTAATTTTATATAATCCACCCAATTCTCCATAATAAGAAACCCATTTTTTTTTCAATAATATATACAGGCCATTCAGAGTAGAAAGCATAGTTGGTTGAAAATCCACTTGGTTCCATCAAGGAAGTGCAAAAAAGAGCTTATGAATTCTATTGAGCACACTCTTTTGCAAGTAAGCATATGCCTTCTTTAAAATTGCATTATATAACTCTATAAATGATAAACATGCAATAGACCCAGACTATTCTATCAATGATCAGTACTCCATGAGCTAGTAAAATGGTTGCATTATAAAAAGCAATGGAGAAAACTTTAATATAGAAAAAAAAGGAAAATTTACATGTGAAGCACGCAATTATTATGTATTACATATCTCATACCTAAACTTTCATATATCATACAAAGTGCTTTAGTACTATAAATCTATACATATAAAGGTGTACTTGACTTTAAAAAAGTGATATTTTTTACGTGATTAAATGCTTGGTGCTTTGTGTGTAAATATGAAAGCTAGGTGTGAGATATGTAAATACATAAGAATTGTGCGCTATGTATGTAAATGACTTCAATAATAGAAAACTTACTTCAGGAATACTGGTATTGTGATCAGTAGAAAGCTGCAAAGCCTTCAAATCCATTCCCTCCCGACCAAATAAACCCTCAATCTCTACTACTTCATACCCACCCTTCTCTGCATCTTCCTGTAACCTATACTGAGCCACAATCGCCCTGCTATCCCCAACATTCATAACGTATACATCCTCATCCCTCATCAACACCACAAGCAAGCAAGATCCCATCAAAGCCATCTCTGGATTGCTATCCATTGCCCTATCTGTCATCTCCAGGTAAGCGGTCTCTGTGGTTTTGAGCGCCCTCGAAAGAGCCCTAAGAACCAAATCATGATCGGAAACCGGTCCGGCCTTCCTCTGGCGACAACTCCTCTCCGGCGCATCTTGGATTTCCTTCGCCTTCTTCCTCCAGCTCCCAAACCCGCTTCTCAGCTTGGAGAGCGACAAGGCAAAGCGGCCTGAACCAGAGAACTCCAAACCACCATCCTCATCTCTTTCAGCTAGGAATTCTCTCAAACGCCTGGTTGGCATACTCGAATTCTCTCTGAAAGAGACACCCTTCACAACAGTTTCCTGTCTTGATTCCTCAACTTCTTCCCAAAACAAACCGCGTAGCTCATTAAATACAGATCGGTAGAGATTGTCCACCAGAAATTCTGGGGCTTCCGGTCCGTTGAACCCGTCGTAGATCCCGACGAAAAGCCATTTCTGCTCCTCCGAGACGACGACGTGAACCCGGTCTTCGCCGGCTTTGCCGTGAGCCCACTGAACGTTTCCGGACGCCGGCGATGGCTCCGGCGCTCCACCGGCGTCCGGATCGTATCTCCGGCCACGGATTCCATGAAGGGGGACCACAGATGGCCGATTCTTCTCCGAGAAACTTCGCCGGAAAAGCGGCGTGCTATTTCGTCTCTTCTTCCACTTCTTCACCAAAGGTCCGGAGAAGGGAAGACCCGTGTCACCATCGGCAACATCGATCGGACCGGAGAGAAAGAACCCGCGGTCCAGATCGCCGGCGAGTTGAAGCGGGAGGGTCGAGAAGGAGGAGGAGCTCTGGAATCCACCGGGGTGTAAAGCTGAGTTGGAGTTATCGTAGATGGGGAGAATGGTTGAAGAGTTCGCGGAAACAGATGCGCCGGAGATGGCCTTGAAGGCGATCTCCACCGCCGAGGCAGCGGACGAGGAGCGCGAGTGCGCCGGGGAGGAAGAGCGAACGTAGCAGAAAGAGTGCCCTAAAGTTTCATCAAGCGGTCCCGGCTCGAACACCGGGATCTCCTCGCCGCCGACGGCTGTCGGCCGGAGGCACGATCGGAGGTGACGTGAGGCTCCGCTTCCCATTAAATGATTACAAAAGATGTCTATTTTTACGTAATTCGATGCTTTTCTTCACATTGTTTCAGAGAAAAAGACCAGAGCGAAGATTTAGAAGAAGAAGAAGGAGAAATGAAGGGAGAGTGGGAACTCTCCTCTCTGTTTCACTGCTCTTTTTCCATCACTCGAAAAAAAAAAAAAAAAAAAAA
>NEWO01000001.1:5103283-5123982 GCA_003013225.1 Phalaenopsis aphrodite
ATATATATATATATATATATATATATATATATATATATATATATATATATATATATATATATATATATATATATATATTTGATAAGTAGTAGTTTTAAAAAAATTAATTGACTACAAGGCTATAAAAATTTATGATCAATTAAAAGTACTAATGAAGAAAATAGAATAAAAAATAGTAAATTAGATTCAAATGATGTTTTAAATCTTGCCCCAATCATTAAACATCTTACGGCTACGTGATTAGGGTTATTAAAACGACTTTTTGTTCGTAAACAGCTCGTGTTCAGCTCGTTTGCTTAGCCAACCGAACACCAACACATTTTTTGAGCTCGAAATATGAACTAGCGACGTAGTTCGGTCATTAAAAAATATCACCTGGGTGGTTAATATGTAAATATCAAAATTTTGGGTGCTGATTAGTATAAATGTTTGACTCAACCACATGACTAATTAAATAAGAAAAAAGGAAATTCAACAGATATCCGACTATGATTATACTGTAATTTTCAGTGATCATATACCAAAAAAAAGCAGAATTTATAAAATTAATCTATGGAAGATTTACGTGCATACCTACCACTAAATTCTTATGTATTTACATATACAAACACCTAAACTTCAATTTTTACATTTATGACATCTTACACGAAAAAATATATTTCACTTTTTAAATGATAAGAAAGATTTGGATGGTAAAAATGTAAAAAAAGCAAACTTTCATTGTTAGATATGTAAATAAACAAGAACTGTGAGGTATAAATGTAAATGCCCCTGATTTGATAATCCTGCATAGAACCGCAGAGTGCCAAGCAATCAGCTCTCTGAACTTCACTAGCAAAAATCATAACAGAATCATCAAAGCTATGAACAAAATAAATGCAACAACATCCAGACAATTTATGATTTTACATTTTCAAAATTTTCAAATATAAACAAAAAAAGGCTAAAAATTTTGATGTCACAGATACAGAGAAGTGCCGCACTCAATTTTTATCTAATTACATATCTAACAGCTAAACTTCAATTTTTACATATATGCCACATTGACTATGCATGAAAAATGAGTCTTTTACATTTTAAAATTTAAAATAAAGATATTTTTTATTTGGGGGTATAAAAAAATAAATAAGTAAATAAAGCTTAGGTGATAGAAATGTAAATACATAAGAATTAGGTAGTATGTATGTAAATGCCCTGAACAAAAGACATTTACATATATACCACACAATTCTTAACATATTTACATATCTTAACACCAAAACTTTAATATTTACATGCATACCACTCAAATCTTCAACATCACATAAAAAACAATGCCATTACTAACCTCTTAAAAAGTAGAATATACCTTTTCATGCATAGGTTTACAATACCAAAGCCTTAAAAATGAAAATATCAAACTTCAAGTGTTAGATATGAAAATACATAAGAATTGTGAGGTATGTATACAACTTTTCCTAAAAACAATAGAATTTGTATCACTGCAACAAATATGAAAGCCAAAGTATTTATTAAAAACAATAACATTTGTATTTTGACATTAATAGAACAAGTGAAATTTACATCATGTTAACCAGAAGACAGAAAGTTCTCTAGATTATAACTACCTTGTTTGGGAGCTGAGATTTTGGCGTCTGGAGACTCTGCGTAAGAAATAGAAATCAGTTTGGATCTGTGTTCTTCAACAGCACCACCATCATTCAATCCCAGCTTATCCGTATCAGCTGCTGAATTAGTTACAGGTGGTGGCTCAACAAACTTTTCAGGAAGAAGTTGAGAGATTTCTATGAGTGATTCCCGCGTAGATTCTTCGGTGGGTACTCTCTCTGGTGAGGCAGGATCCATAGAAGATCTGCAAAGTTTTTGGAACTTGAGCTTTATGTTATCCAGAAATTGATAGCATTCGCATGAATTATGCAGCAGTACAACGGCTTTTCTAACTGTTTTTAAAAAGCAATTACCAAATGATGATGGCAGCCATTGCCGCCGTCACCACTCATGAGGCAGCATTCTGTTGGTCACCGTTGACCAGCGTTATCGCATAAATCAAATTATCCAACATTCGCTAAAGATAAAAGACAAGGTTGTTTACATGCATAGCACCCGAAACATTATTATTTATAAATCAAGTACCCTCTTTCAACTATTTTTCAAATTCACGTAAATATCAACATTCACGATAAAATCACAGCCGATATTTTTCATTTTATGAAATTCTCGATAGTTTGACGGTGGAAACTCCTAAGGCCATGACCTTATATTCAACTTTTGTTGTTGACCTCACTACTACCGACTGTTTCTTACTCTTCCAAGAGACCAAGTTTCCCTTTATAAACATGGAGTATCCAGATGTGGACCTCTTGTCATCAACACAACTCGCTCGGCCAGAGTGTCAATAGCACTCAATGCTTACAAGTCCATACTTCCTGAAAATCAACTCCTTCCTTGGTGTATTTTTGGTGTATTTTTCAGATACCTCAAAATCTGATACACAACAGCTATGTGGTCTTTCCTCAAATAATGCATGTAGCAACTCATCACGCTTACTGCAAATGATATGTCGGGATGGGTGTGACTTAGATAGATGAGACGATCTACCAACCTTTGATATTTCTCTCGATAAACTGGCTCACCTGTCTTTGCACTTAACTTTCCCATCTGATAATTGGTGAAGCTGCAGAATTGCATCCCAACATCTTTGTCTGTATAAGCAAGTCTAGCACATACTTCCTCTGCGAAAGGACAATCCCCTCTGCTCCACGAGTCACCTCAATCTCAAGGAAGTATCTAAGCTGTCTAAGGTCCTTCATCTCAAACTCTTTGTCAAATCTTGTCTTTAGCAACGCAATCTCTCCCTCACCATCACTAGTGCCTATTATATCATCCACATACACTATAAGTATTGTGGTGTGGCCACTATTTCATCGAACGAACACTGTGTGGCCGACGTTGATATGTTGATAGCCCGTGTCTACCATTACTCTTCTGAACCTACCAAACCAAACTTGAGCAGATTCCTTCAAACCGTATAATGAATTTACCGCTCTACATACCTTGCCTACTGCTTGATTTGTACCGAAGCCTGAGGGTATGTTTGTTGCAGCTTCGGAAGATGGCAAATTGGCGATCCCGTCGTTGCTTTCTAGCGAGCCCTAGTCGCAATAACTAGAAGCTTTGGAGGTTTTCGTACACAGAGATTCTCAAACGAATATTATGTAGTCAAAGCATGGGAGTATGTGTATCACGAGTAACTTTTCCTGAGTGAGGATAAGTAGCAGTTTTGCCCTTAAATGATGATAAGGTAGATGCATCCTCAATCATATCAACTGTCACTCTCTATTTCGTTTTCAACACCTTAAGGAGCTCGTGACCCTTATCGATAAAGATCAATCTTGTCTCCCTCGTTCTTCACTACCATCAAATGTGCTCGGTAGCCCGCTCTTCCACCTCTTTGGCCTCCACGACTATGACCACGACCTCCAGACTGTCCACATCCACATATCCCTCTCTCAAAAGAAGCTGCTCTGCCTCCCTATTCACATCGGAAAACCGTAACCCAAGAAGGATGAAATCAAAGCTAGCTAGAAAGCAATGATGGAATTGCAATGCAAAATGACCGCGGAGCTCCCATCTTCCACGGCATTTGCTCTCCCTGCTCGAGCAGCGAGATGGAATTGCAGCCAGAGAGGCAGCGTAGAAGGACCACGAAGCTCCCATCTTCCTTGTCGTCCGCCTCCTGCTCTGGCCTCCTCCTTCGGGTCCTCTATTTGCCGATCCACATGCTCAAACGGCTAGGTTAATCTCTAATACCAAAAAGGAAGTAATTTCTCTTTTAAAACTTGTTTTATTTATTAATAACTTGGGCTTATATAAGGTATTACAACATTTTACAAATAGCTCCCTAGGCTTCTTCTATATTTCCTATTTACAATTAAGACTTTAAACTAGATACAAATCTCAACAATCTTAACCAAAGTTTCATATGGATAACCAGCCTAAAGAGAAATTAGAAATTAAGGTCATCTCAACTCTCCCCCTATCATTATCTTTCTATTCTTCCATGTTCTAGTCTATTAAGTTATTAAGCCCTTAATTAACAACTCCCATTTATAATCTCATCTTAATCAATTTTAATAGTTTATTTAATGTTCTAAGATGAATATGTGGTAAAAATGACACAAAAAAATATTATCATAAATGATTATATTGGAGAGAAGGTTACTACTTACAGAAGATGAGAGGGAAAAAAGTGACTTGAATTGAATAGTTTGGCATGGGCTAGGAAAGAAAGATAGATCGCGAGGCTTGTAGAGAGATAAGTAGGCAAGTATGAGAAGGAAAAAAAAAATATTTACATAGAAAAATAAAGAAAAATAAAGAAAGTCAATAAGGAGATTTACATCTCCAAGGTATAAACCACCTTCTTGTATACAATGGGCCTCTTTTTCTTGCATTACGGTTCGTGCTGAATGAATATTTGAAACCAAAATACCTTTTCAATGGTAATTTCTCTAGTCTTATCATTAAAGTGTGTGTGGCATGTTATGTATTATAATCACTCCATGCCATGTGCTAAGAGCTTATCATTAAAGTTCAAATCCACATCCTCTTCTTTATCTCTTCATCCTCATTGTCGTCTAAAGAAACTCCTGTTTTCTTTACATCCTTTCTTCATTTTTGGCGCAAAAGAAAGTTTGGTTCCTTAATAAATTGGCTTTGGCTTTTTAAATTTTCATTTCTGTAAAAAGTTTAACAATATTTCACAAAACTTTTTGGCTTTAGTTTCCACATCATATCATGTTCTTAGCAAAGTGTCAACCCTCCACCAAATAACATAGTATTTTGTGTTAGTTTGATCTCTCAATCGATTCAAACAAGTTCAGTTCCTGTGTTAATTTGTGCACTAGTTCTCTCATCATTTATGCTCCTTTCATCTCTTAAAAAGAAATTTACATAATGGCCCAATTTGCAAATACCAACCAGAACCACAAAATCTAAACATAGAAGAATCGAAATTGAAGAGTTTGAGCTTACAAGGTGTATTATATATCTTATAACAAAGTCTGATTCATAGAATGACTATTCTCTTCAATCTCAACATGCAAAGTAAAATTTAAGAGAAAATCTGAACCAATATATTGTAGGTCCTTTTGGATCGGACACTTAGGCCCATTGTTTATTCAAATTAAGTGCTAGATACCAATTTATAGGCAATCGTGTGTTTATTCATTTGAATTACTAATAGGATTTGGTTTAAATTTTAAGCATTACCTTTATGGATATGGTTAAGGTAATGCTACTTCGATTATCATGCATTGAGATTAAAAATTTCAGATAATTCTACTTGGTTTTTCTCTCATCTCCCCAGGCTGAAAACCTCTTCTCAATAAAAAATCTCAAAATTTGATTCCTTCACATGTCCCTTCACAAAAATCTTTCAATCACACTCTTTCGTTCTTTGTTTCTTTCCTCATGGGAGGCGAACAACCCATGAAAGCAGCCTCTTTATCTCTCTCTAGGATACTAAAAGCTCCTACTCCTTCCTCCCTCAGATTCTTCTCTTCAATTCTCGTGTCTAATAAGAGGAATCAAGAAATTTAAAAAAGAAGGAAAAAACAATAACGTCAACACGAGCACTTACATCTTAAAAATCTCCAACATCCTCATCTCTATAATAAGCCTCTTTTGCAAGCATTAGAGTCATTGATGAATAAATAGTTGAAACAAAAATACCTCGTCAGTAAGCATTTCTATAGTCTTCTTCGCAAATTGCTCGAGTTGCGGGTGCTTCCTTCTGGTTGCCATGTTTCCCACCACACCATGTTATATAGTATAATCACTGCATGTTATGTGCTAAGAACTTCCTATTAAAGCTCTTATTTGCATCCTCTTCTTCATATTTCCATCCTAATTATCCTTGAAGACACCTTTTTCTCCTCTCTACGTCCTTGCTTCATCTTTTTATATGAATAAAAATTTTGGTTTCTAGATAAATTTACTTGGTGCTAAAAAATTTCATTCCCATGATTTTAACAATATTTAACAAATTGTTAACATTAGTTTCTCCAACAAATCATGTTCCTGATAAGTATCCTACTCTCCACAAAATCATATCGCATTTTGTGTTTGTTCGACCCCTCAATTGATTCAAACAAATTCAGCTCATATATTAAATTTTACACTATTTTTTTTATGATTGTAACCCCTCTATATTTTACAGAAATTTAAAAAAATGGGTCATTTCACAAACACCATCCAAACCCTCAAAATCTAACCTAGAAGAATCTGATAAAGAAATTTAAGAGCTTGAGCTTACAAAGTCTATATTATGAGTTTTAAAACAAAGCTTGATTAACAAGACCATGTGCTTGACTTGCCTCTATGGCTGATTAACATTCCATTCATGTGGCAATTTATATTATCACCACTTCAGTTTGTCTGAATTAATTCATTTTTTCACTACCACTACCATCGCAGACACCTCTATTCCTAATCCAAAACAAACATGGATTCTTCTATTTCACAGTTTTCATTTGATTAAATTCATTAAATACAGCAAAATACTTGTGCCATGTTATCTAGCATCATCACACATAGGTTTTGGAAGTAAATTAATGATTCGAATTGTGGGTTCCGAAATTCGTGCCCCAGCCTTCCTAGACATGATGAATGAGGGACAATGTTATGTGAGTTTGATTTCAAATTTTTACAAAAGCGGACAAGACAGTAGATAAGATACTATCTAGAGATATCACTCTTCTTTTGTGAGGACTTTAAGATTTGGGGTTCCATGTTTCCCTAAGATCTAAAATTGTTTAACAATTTCTATGAGGATTTAAAAGTTGATTATGGTTGTTGAACTTCAATAAAATGAGTTAATCCTATTTTAAAAATAACTATACACTGACAATCTAAAGCTTCACCCACAAAAGACTTCGTACACTCATAATGTAAAATATTGCATTTCACGCTCCCAAATACTCAACTTCTTTGGAGAGCCTTCCTAGAGTCCAGAAAGAGTAGCAAAAAACTTCCCGATCACCTCTCCAAGAAATTGGGGCATGAAATTGGTAGGGATGACAATCAACATCACCTATGGCATCATTTTGATAATAGATCAACGAAGATAACTCATAGTGAAAAATAAGCTATTTATATTAGGAAGATATACATACATAGCACTAAATTTTTATGAATTTATATATCTAGCACCTACACTTTAATTTTTACATCGTACCTCCATACCCATGCAAGAAAAGGTTTTAACAGAAAAACTACAAGTGCAGAAAAACCAAAAAAATAGGATTCCGTGACTAACACTACCATGATAAAAATTTCAACTTATTCAAACTTGATACAAGTTACCAACTGAAGTGCTAAAAAAATTACATCGTCATCTGTTTAGCACAACAACAACAACAAAGCCTTAATCCCACTAAATGAATCATTTTTCTCCATTGCGTCCTATATAGTGTCATATTTTCATTTAGTTCTAATAAATTAAGATCATTTTTTATACAATAAGCCCAAGTCTTCCTAGGTCTACCTTTGTCTTGCTTAACATAAATTGAATCTAAAACATCTACTCTCCTAATCAGATTATTAGATGGTCAAGGTTTAATGTGACCAAACCATCTAAGACGACTCTCTCTAAGTTTGTCAGTCATTGGAGCTACACCAAGCCTATCACAGAGATATTAATTTCGCATTTCGTCTCTAAGTGTAAAGCCACTCATCCACCTAATCATTCTCATCTCGACAATACTTAACTTAGTATCATGCATCTCTTTTAAAGGCCAACATTCAACGACATAGAGCATTGCAGGTCTCACCACCATCTTATAAAATTTTCTTTTAGTCTAAGCGATACTTTTCTATCACACAAAAGGCTCGAAGCATTCCTCCACTTCAACCAACCAACTTGAATTTTACTATTAACATATCCATCTATATCACCATTGCTTTGAACAACAGACCCGAGCACCTTTTAATAATTTGATCACCCAAAGTTACACTTCTGTCAATATAGCTATTACTACTAAAATTCTATTCCATGCATTTATGAAATAACCCATCCAGTTAAAGCTTTAAAAGAACCTGTTGAGCAAATATTGCCACTTCAATTGTCGTTGCAGCTACACTGCTCGATTGTGAAGCACCGGACGAAAGAACTATGAATGCTCTTTGCATCTAAACTTGATATTTGTGCATTATCTATAGTTACACAACTCACTAATTAATATGTAGCTCATAATTTCTATTCAAATAATCAAAGTTCAAAATTTTGCATGAAGCAATCTTCAAAATAAATTATATAAATTCACAATGGAACAATCTTCAAAAAGAATTACATAAATTCACAATCTCTATCTTAAGCTTATAGTAAACATGTTTATATCTAAAAAAATCACTTTGTACCTGAATATATTTTTGGTTAATGAATTACATAAGTCACCAACCAAATATAATCCAGGTCACGTAACTTCACAGTATAACTTATAATTAATAATTTATACTAGAAATACAACAAAAACAAGCCTTTATCCCACCATGTGGGGGTCGGCTACATGAATCTTTTTTCTCCACTTCATCCTATTGAGGGTCATATTTTCAGTTAATTCTAATAGATTAAAATTATTTTTTATAAAATAAGCTCAAATCTTTTCGTTCAACCTCTGTTTTTCTTAACATAAATCAAATCTAAAACATTTACTCTCCTAATAGGACCAACAAATGGTCGACGTTTGATATGACCAAACCATCTAAGACGACACTCTCTAATCTTATCCCCCACCAGAGCTACACCAACCCTATCACAGATATATTTTTTTCCCATTTTGTCTATTAAGTGTCAAGCCACTCATCCACCTAAATATTCTCATTTCAGTAACAGTTAACTTTATTTTATGCTTCTATATTAAGGACCAACATTTTGCATCATAGAGCATTGAAGGTCTCACCACCATCTTATAAAATTTTCCTTTTGTAAGCAACACTTTTCTATCACATATGCCTAATGCATTCCTCCACTTCAACCAACCAACTTGAATTCTACTAATATCCTCCCCACCTCTATCACCATCACTTTGAACAATAGACCTGAGACATCTAAAACGTCCACATCATTCAATGATTTGATCAACAATAGTTACAACTTTGTCATTAGAGCTACTACAACGAAAATTACATTTATATATTCGGTTTTAAATTACTCAAATAAAGACCTTCAAACTCCAATGTAGACCTACATAATTCAAATTTTTTTCCTGAACTTTTTCTCTAGTCTTATCCACAAGAGCAAAATCATCAGCGAAAAGCATACACCAAGGTAGATCCTCCTGTAAATGTCCAGTAAGAGCATCCATAAATAAAGCAAAAAGCTATGAGCATAACAATTCATATGAAAAATAATAGAGAAGAAATTAACACAAGCCTTTAATATTCTAAATTTCAATTACTTCGTGTTGGGCAATAACTAAACAAAGTGCACCAAATATGGAAGCGATTTAATTGTGTACTGGTGTCAACCCTCAACTAGTAATAATTTTGAAACCCAGTAACTCCAAAATTCTATTACTCCAGAAAAAATGTAAGCCCTTTACAAATATCACACAACCAGATTAGTTCACCTATAAATAAACCAACTTTAAACCAACGAACTGCGCTCCTCCCTAACAATTCCCAGACAGAAATCATCATATAATGTGTGACTATACATTTTATCTTTTTCAAAGCATTCTTCATGTATCGACCTCACAATTCTTTAGAAAAAAATTAATTTCATGCAATCAACTCATCTAAATCCATACACTAAAATCCTTTGTGCTAGGATTACTAATAAATTTGTTTTCCAGATTATCTATAAAGTTACAAGATAGCCATGATTAAAATAATTTTTATAAAATGTTGATAGAAAAATAGAAGTCAAGTTTCCTGTTCCAAAGCATGACCAGTCAAGAGAAAAGATGAATTTCATTGTAATGAAACACATAATATACCAAATATTTTCTCCATGAGATTGGAAGGAAATAGCAGAAACAATATCAAATAAGAAACTGAATTACAGAAGGTAAGTTGAAACCATAACGGGAAATCAACATGTGTAGCACACAATTCTTATGTATTCACACATCTCACACCCAAACTTTCATATTTACATACCACTTTGGTGCTTAAAACTAATGCATGAAAATGTGTATTTGACTTTAAAAAGCTGTAATATTGTTATTCTTTATGTGATATTAAGCATATGAGCACTATGCGTGTATATATGAAAGTATAATTGTGAGGTAAGTAAACACATAAGAGTTGTGTGGTATTTATATAAATGCCCCAAAAATAAATACCGATGAAATGACTAAATTTATGGAGTAATTACATACATAATACTTGACACAATATTACTTACATATCTAGCACCATTTTTCATTCATAAGCATTCTATACTAAGCATAATATGCAAAATTCAAAGTCATGCTATAAATAAAAAATTAAAAAAAAAGCCTAAAAAAGATTACAACTTTGACTAACTTGTAAACATCAATCCATTTTAACACTTAAACTTGTTCACTCAAAAAGAAACAAAAAATAGAGACATGCCCAGGTTCTCCACAGTTGACGATGGATTCAGCAATTACCATGTGAAAGCATAGGCCGCCCGAACTGCATCTCCCATTATATTATAAAAGTAAATATCCCCAAAGTACCATAAACAACGATAAGACTATGTTTAAATTTTAAACATCATAGCCTAATCTCACGAGCACACATATAAACACATAAATTCATGGATATCATTGAAATGAAATTTTTGAGTAAGTTATCACAAATCTTGAAAATGCAAAAGAAACTTGTATAACTCAATTTCAGTGGTGTCAATGAACGTTCTAAAGTTTTTTTTTGTTGGAAATGTAGTAGGTGCGGTATTGTTCGTCTGATTTTCCAGAATATAAATCTACTTAATTCAAGATTCAATAATATGTCAATGTGTACCAACACATAATAATGAAAAAGAAATGTTTGGGGATGTTTGACTAAGTGAAACATAATTTTTAGCAAACTTCATCATTCTGGCCTGAAAATTATATTAAATGCACTGATCAAGGGTTGTATTGTATTCGTTTAGATTTTTGCAACATATCTTAGAATAACATTAATATAATGCATTTAGAAAATTTACACAAATGATTAAATCAAATTTCTTACACGTGTTATTTACATATTAGTAGCAATTGTATGTTGCATCATATCACCTTCAACGTTCTCTCCAATAGTCGCATGTATATTAGGGTATTCAATATTGTAGCCTCATACAATTTTTTATCATGATGCAATTCAGTTTGTGACATGTTAAGATATATATAATGTATGTGATGTCTACTAATAAAATTATGTAAAATTACACAAACAATGACAATATCATCCTGCACGCTCAATGAAAATTATCGCATATTAGATAAAACTTAAAATCTCTCTTTCTAGCTATTAATTGTTTTTCCATTATATTTTGTATCGGGCATTACGATGATTATATAACTTTTTTTGCTTTTGAGTAATTGTGAGTTCTTGCTCATAGTACGCACTAAGATGATACATGCAACCACGATATGGTGATAAAAATTTGGCGGTGTTAGTGTATCCAGAGTCAATAAGATAATATCGGCCTTGCAGAACATGGAAAGTTTCATGTTTCGTCGCCTAACGAAGCACCCTCATATCAGCAGTCGGTCGCTCCCAACCAGAAGCAACCTACAAAAACTAACGATCGAACGAGACAGTTGCTATCTTTTTTTTAGTGAAATGAATTTTTCTCTATTTTGGTATTTGTTTTGTGAGTCCTAATAAACAATAGTCGGTATGTATGTGTCAACGATTGTTCCAATTGCATTTTCAAATAAATAATAAAATTGTGGGTTAAAACAAATTTATGTGTAACAATTAGATTCATTTTTTGGTGGTCAAATGTATTTCTCAGTCAATGGCTTGTAAGACAATAATAAAGTATCTATCAGCTACTTCCAAAGAATGCTAAAAAAACTCACAAAATTATCTATATGAATGTGGATGTGACCCTCTAAGAAAAATTTAAAGTTGTTTTGCAACAGTCATATTTCTCGTATCACTTAGAAGATTACAGTTTCTTGGATTATCACATAGCTGGATAAAAACATCTAGTGGTAGTCTGAAACAATTATAACAACGTACAAGATGTTCAACAATAACATATATAGCATATTGGTGTCTTGTGTATGTCCTACTAAGATCGATCTCTAAACAAATTCATCATCATCAGACGAGCTACTATTCATAATCGTTAGTAGTAGTCTCATTAATTACATTACTTACATCGATGTATATGCTTATCAAATTATAAATAGTGTGTGAGAATAAGTAAACATTCCTATATAATTTAATCAACTTATCATTATCAAATCAAGCACTATTTTATTAAATATAATAATCATATGAATTGCTAATAGTGATGAATAATATGAAATAAAAATTTACGTTATATAAGATAGAATTGTTGAAGCAATATTAGGATGCGAGTTGAAATTTAAATAGTGATGAAATAAAAGAGCAATAATCAATAAAATACAATGATTTTAACATTTAACAACCAAAATGCCAAGTCACAGACATAATATTGATTTTCAAAGCCAAGTAGGATATGAATAGTAAATCAGATATTTTGCAAGAATATATTCAATCCAACGATGAAGTTAAGAGTCTTCGAACATTAAGTGTACATATTTATTTATTTTTTGTTCATTGAGTGCATCGAGAATAATGAGTGCAGCTTCATTTGAAATGTCATCAATACTTTCTAATTTTGTCAGACAATCATTCATCGAGATGGGAGCATTTTTGTCAAGTGATTCCTTCGATGTTACAACGTTCGCCACCAACGTTAAAGTTGTTTATTCAATGTTTCATAGTTAACAAGTTTTGTGTTGCGTAGTTGAACTAGATTCTTCTCTTCACTCAGTCATTTGTTTTCGACACTATACCACAATGTCATAGACTCAATGTTGATAATTTGCACATAGGTTTGTGACATGCCAATATCCTCGATAAAGATATCTCTGTTTGAAGCCATGATTTTGTCTTCTTGAATGTACTATTTTTTAGCACTTAATGTCTCAACACTATTATTTCTCTTGACATGTTGATCAACAATTGATTGTGTCTGTATGCCAACAATATATTCTCAGCATATATATTTTTTTTAAAGACTCAGAAGTTATGTAGTGAAATAGATTTCTCCTAAAAGGACCCATCTTTGAATTTTCTTAAAATATAATTTTTTTTTATATTGTGAATATTTACCTATTAAAGTGTTAACAATGCATTACTTATTAAAGTGTTTACCTATTGAACTAACTTGTATAATTTCTTTTCATAATTTATATGTTACTACTGGAAGGTGCAAATTTTCATTCCATCATCAATCACTTTTATTTGATAATTGAAACACAATTTTAAAGTCAGCTTTCACATTCTTAAATCCAATCATCGCAATTAGAATATATTATGACATATTTAATTTTTTATTTAATCTTCTAACGATATCACCCATAAGCTCTTCTTTAGCACACCAAACGAAATATTTTCACAAAGAAATTGTTCCATTAGCAACTTCCCAAGGATGATGTTATGTTGTTTTGGTCGGTTTGATGTCCATGAAGAATTCTTAGGTTTCTGATCTGTACCGATAAATCTTCAATAAGTGTGTTGTGAGCTGCTGCTTCCACAACGTATTGAATTATCTTGCACAAATTTTTTTATATCTACAATTAAGACATTGCATTCACAAAATTATTAAAAGCTTGGTAGTGAAGAAAAATTATTCATACAGATTTTAGTGATTTAATGGCATATTAATTTCCTAACTTTTAGTTCATGGAAAAAATCAAACACATGATGGTATTTATATAGTCTAAATTTATGATTACAAATGTTATAATTACACTTACCAGAATACCTTTAAAATAAATTTGATTCATATTGGGCATTTGTAATTTGCTTATCAGATATTATATAAATATTTGATATTGAATTGTCATCAAAGTTTTATTTTGATCTTTTTATTTCATGATGTTGTCGTGTCATTTGAATTTTTCTCCAACTATAATTGAGTTTCCCAAGTACAATAAATATTTCCAAACTAGCAGCGACTTCTGAGTAACTTATCTTAATTGAATTAATGTTTATATGTTCTAACTTTGAAGTTCGTTTTTGTAGCTCCTATAAAATAATAACAATAAAGTAAGAAAGATATATTTTTAACGATGTATCAATAAAAAAAGACAACTCATGCAACTTAATTCATTTAAAACTGAATTTTTTTAGGTTTTTTTTGTTTTAAAACTTTAAAATTAATAAAATATTGAAGTGTAAGGCAAAGCCTTGAATTCCAGCACTTTGGTAACGCGGATTTAAAAATTTTTTTATGAATATACTATTGATATGAGCTGAGAGTGAATCCAGTGAAATAAAAACAAAGTCAATTTTCTAATTTATTGTTCCTTGCATTAGGCCCTCTTTATAGCTGAAATTAAAGAAAAACCTATGGAGTAAAATGCTTAAAACATTTGAAGTACGCTCATAGGAAATTTGCACCATACTTGATCTCATTATAGAGTTTAGTGAAGCAAAATGATCCACAATATTATGAAATCAGCAATAAATGTCATTAACAAACTCACAACTAACTTTTTTTTTCTTTTCATGAACCCATAACATTAATTCAATTAAAATGAGTTGCTCAGAATTCGTAGTTAGCTCGGAGACATCTGTCACACTTGAGAACCACAATTATAGTGGGATAAAACTCAAATGACAAGACAACATCAATAATTAAAAAAAAAATCAAAACAAAAATTTGATGACAATTCAATAGCGGAGATTGATATAATATCTGATACGAAGTCCACCAATGCCCAATATAAGTCTGACTAGACTTAAAGATTATTCTGGTAAGTGTAATTCTATTCTTTAAAATCATAAATTTAGACTATATAAATATCATTGCGTGTTTAATGTTTTACTTTAACTGAAAGTTAAAAAATTAATATATCATTTTATTACTAAAATTGACATGAATCATTTTCTTCCACTATTACGTTTTCAGTAATTATCTTGTAAATACAATATTTTAATTTTGAATATTATGAAACTTGTGCAAGAGAATTTCATACGTCGTGAAAGTGGTAGCGCACAACACACTCGATGAAGATTTATAAGTACAAATTGAAGCATCTAAAAAATCTACACAGATACAAAGTCATCCGAACAACATAACATCGTCCTTAAGAAGTTGCTGATGGAACAATTTCTTTGGGGAAATGTTCAATCTAGTGTGCTGAAAAAAGCTTATAAAGTGATATCATTAGAACATTAAATAGAATATTAGACACATCATATTTTCTCCTAGCTAAGGTGAAAAATTTAGGAATATGAAAACTAACTTTAAAATTCTGTTTCAATTCTCAAACAAAAAAAAGTTGAGAGGAACATAAAAATTTGCACCTTCCGGTACAGGAGATAAATTATGAAAAGAAATCATATATGTAAGTTCAATATAATTCCTGCATTGTCAATACAATTTGATAAGTATACCTCCACAACCTAAAAAAAATCATTATATTTCAAAAAAAATTCAAAAATTGGTCGTTTTAGAAGAAATATTTTTCATTAATACGATACCTTTGAATAGATATATGCTGAGAATATTGTTGTTTGCATACAAGCACAATCAATTGTTGATCGACATGTTAAGAGAAATAATAGTGTTAAAATTGTTAGTGCTTAAAATGAATATATCCAGGAAGAGATTCATAGTTTCAAATTGAGTTACCTTAATGAAAAATAATAATGTGCCAAAAACTCTGGTGTGCACTTTTAATGATGCCTCAATGACGAATCACGAAACACTGTGGCATAATGCTGCAACCAAATGACGAAGCAAAGAGAAGATTCAAGTTCATTGTTGCAACAAAAAATGTGCTAGCACAGAGACATTCAATAAACTACTTTCAGCGCAGGTGAAGAACATTACAACATTGAAAAATTACTTAACAAAAATGCACTTCTTATCTCAATAAATGATTATCCAACAAAGTTAAAGAATATAGATAACATTTTCAGTGAAACTGCATTCGTTGTTTTCGATTCATTCAATGAACACGAAAACAATAAATATGTACTCATAACATTTCAAGACACTCAACTTCACGTTGGATTGAACACATACTTGCAAAATATCACATTTACTATTCATATCATGTTTGGCTTTGAAAGTAAATATTATGTCAGTGATTTTCCAATGGTTCAATGTGAATATCATTATACTCATTAGTTGTACCGTTGTTTTTTTATTTCAACATTAGTTGGATTTCAACTTGTAACCTAATGTTGTTTCAATATTTTTGTCTTATATAGTATAAAATTTTAGTTCGTATTATTCATAAAGAGTTTTTTGATAATAATACATAATTTAGTAATGATAAGTTATTTAAATGTTACAAAAAATTCTACTTAATTTCGCACAGATTATCTAACAGTGTATAATTAGATAAAAAAATTACATTTAAGTGAATAATATGATTAATGAACTACTACTAACAGTTATGAATAATAGCTCATTTGATGATAATGAATTTATTCAGAGAACAATATTTGATAGAACATATGCAAAATACATGTATGTCATGAATGTTCTTGTTAGACATCTTATAAGCTATTAAAATTGTTTCAGGCTATCACCAAAATTTTTTACCCTACAAAACAATCTTGTGAATCGTATTCTCTTAAATGATACAAGAAATATAATTGTTATAGAACAACTTGAATTTTTTTTTTAGGAGTATCATATGCATATTCATATAGCAATTTTATGAGTTCTTGCAGCATTTTTTTTGGAAACTATTAGCAGATACTTTAACATCGTCTTACAAGTCATATGTTTATTTGACTGCAGCATCCATTCAATTGTCGACCGATGAATTTGAATGGCACACATACATCCGTTCTAACACACAAGTTTATCCTTTCTTCACAAATGCAATTGGAACAATTTACGTTACACACATACTGACAGCTATTAATTGAGACTCGTAGAATAGATACCATAACATGAAGGAGTTTCTTTCACAAAATGTGATGGTCAATGTCTAATTTGATCATCAATTATTTTATTTTGCATCTGGGTACGAGGGATTAGTTACTGATATGAGGATGATTTGTTGATCGGTGGAACATTGAGCTTTCTGTGTGCCGCAGGCCGATATTATATTGTTGACTTGGGATATGTTAACACCATCAAATTATTAGCAATGTATCGTGTTTGCATGTATCATCTCAGTGAGTACTGTTGACAAGAGCTCACAATTACTTAGGAACAAAAGAGTTGTATAATCATCGTCATGCCTAATTACAAAATATAATGGAAACAACAATTGACGTCTAAAAGAGTGATTCCAAACTCTTAACTAATATGTGACAATTTTCATTAAGTTTAAATGGTGATATTTATATTATTTGTGTTATCTTACATAATTTTATTAGTATGCATCACAGACATGATGTAAACTCAAACATATCACAAACTGAAATGCATCATAATAAAGAATTGCGTGATGTAGTATGTACGGGTGAAAACTTAATGTACATGAGACAATCGAGGAGAAAATTGAATGTGATATGCTACAACAGACAATTGCTACTAATATGTGGGAAACATGTGTAAGAAATTTGATTTAGTTATTTTGGTGTAAATTTCTTAAATGTATTATGTTAATTTTATTCTAATATATGTTGCAGGAGTCTGAATGAAGGTGACGCAAGGCTTGATCAAAATATTCAAATTAATTTTCAGGCTTAAATTGTCAAAATTTATTAAAAATTTATGTTTTACTAGTCAATCATCGCCAACAATTTCTTTTTCACTTATGTTGTGCTGGTATGTGGTGACATATTATTGATTTTTGAATTATTTGGATTTGTATTCTGCAAAATTAGATAAGCAATGCCACACTTATTGCATTTCCGACAAAAAAAAAATCTTTTGGAACATACCTTGCATATTACTAAAATTGAGTTATACAAATTTTTTTTGCATTCCAAGAATGGTGATAACTTATTCAAAAATTTCATCTCTATGATATTTATAAATTTATGTGTGTACGTGTGCATAAGATTAGACTAAGATATTTAAATTATAAATGAAATATAATCTTATTATTGTCATTGGTGCTTTAGATATATCTACTTTTATGGTGCAATGGTAGATGTAATTTAGACAACCAATGCTTTCACATGGTAACAATAACATCTAGCATCATTGGGAGAAAACATGTGAACGACTCTATTTTTTACTTCTTTTTGAGGTGTTAAAGTAGATTGATGTTTACAATTTAGCCAAAGTTGTGATCCTTCTAGTTTATTTTTCTTTTTATAGCCGAGCTTCCAATTTTGCATATTACACTTAGTACAAAATGCTAATGAATGAAAAAAGTGCTACAGATGAAAATATCATTGTGTCAAGTGCTATCTATGTAATTGCTTCATAAATTGAGTCATGTCATCACTATTTATTTTTGGGGCATTCATATACATAACGCACAACTCTTATGTATTTACATATCTCACAACTATACTTAAAGGTGTCAAAAGATAACTAGACACGTCAACACGACTTAAACGGCTCGAAAAATTTGAGTTAGAGTTGATCCGAAAATTTTTCGAGTAGGGTTCGGGCAAAAAATTCGACTCGTTTATTATTCGAGTCAGGTTCAGGTTGACCCTATTCGGGTCGGACACAAACCCGACCCGCTGACCTGAATTGACAACCTTAACTATACTTTCACATCTACACACATAACACTCATATCTTTAATATCACATAGAAAAAATAACATTATTATTACATTTTATAAGTCAAATACACATTTTCATGCATAAGTTTTAAGCACAAAAGTAGTATGTAAATATGAAAGTTTATGTCTGAGATGTGTGAATACATAAGAACTGTGTCCTGCGCATGTTGTTTTTCTTTTATGGATTCAACTTACACTCTTTAATTTAGTTTCTTTTTTGATAATGTTGTTACTACTTCCTTTTAATCTCATGGGGAAAATATTTTGTATGCAATGTGCTTTAATATAATGAATTTTTTGTCTTCTCTTGATTCGTCATACTTTGAAGCAGCAATCTAGACTTGTGTGATTCTATCAATATGTTATAAAAATTATTTTATGCATGGGCTATCTTGTAAATTTAAAAATAATCGAAAAAAAAATCATTGGTAATCCTATCACAATGGATTTCAATGTAGGGAGAGTGAATTGATTGCATGAAATTAATTTTTGTTAAAGATTTGTGAGATCAATACATGAATAGTGTTTTGAAAAATGTAAAATGATAGTCATAAATTTTAGGATGATTTCTGTTTGGGATTGTTAGAGAGGAGCAGAGTTCATTGGTTTAAAGTTGGTTTATTTATAGGTGAAGTTATTGGGTTTTTCAAATTTACTATTAGTTGTGACTTAACACCAGTACAGGTGAAGTGCTTTTATTTTTATGCACATTGTTTAGAAATTGTCTGTCGCAAAGTAAATGAATTTTAGAATATGTAAAAGCTTGTGTTAATTTCTTTTCCATTATTTCTCATATGAATCACAAATTATGAGTCATACTTGAAGTTAAGTGACTTGCATTATATGTGGTTGAAGATTTATGCACGTCATCAACCAAAAAGATATCCAGTCACAAAGCGATTTTTGGAGATATAATCGTGTACTGTAAAACCCACAGTATAAACAACTTGTTCATATTTGATATAGCATCGTATTAGTATCAAAAGTTGGGCATCAACTCTCATTCATTCAGAGTAAGTCAGATTAATTTTAGCTTGGGGACTCTCAATGAGGTGCCTCGCTTGTGGATGAATCAGGCAAGCAAAACGATGTGACCGAGCGATCCAAATGCACGATGCATGAATCCCGTTGACACAAAAAAGACGAACAAACCTGGCAAGCAGAACTGCACCAACCGAGCTATCCGAATGATGCAGACGATGTCAAACGAACGACCAATCCAAACAAAGAGCTCTGATACTATGTGATGAAAAGGCTTTCCTCTTCATATTAACAATTGAAAATATATATTACACATTTATACAACTCCCAACCCTAGATTAAGAACAATTCTAATAAAGAAAAGTTCTTGTAATTAGATCCCCTCAAATTAGATTTTCTACTACCAATTTTCCTAATACAGAAGATTCAAATTTATGACTTTTCGTAATAAGTAGAAAGTTGTATACCTTCACAAAAACAATTAAGTTGTATAGCCTCACAACTTCCATAGACAATGCCCTAAATTTAGCTTTCCAACACTGCTACAAGGAACAATACACAATTCTTACTTCTCAATGTAAAAAGATTTCTGAAGACAAAAAAAAAACAATAAACATATTCAGATTAATATTACCTGAGATATTTATAATCTCATTGTTCCTATTTTAAAAGAATATGTATTTTTAATCTAATAGTTTAAAATATTTTATCATCTTACATGCAACATCAAGATGTTCTTTCGTAAGATTATCCATAAATTGACTAAGAATACCAAAATAGAAGCAAATATCAAGTCAAGTGCGAGATAAATAGCCCTAACTTTCACTAAAAAAAAAAAAA
>NEWO01000001.1:5149154-5194039 GCA_003013225.1 Phalaenopsis aphrodite
AGTTCCCAACTCAATTAATAAAAGAATATGAACCACAATGAGTTGATAACCCGAAGAGGTTTTCTCAATCACAGGGTATTTGATGGGCAACCTTTGAATGTCTTAACGATATCAGAGTTAAGCAATCATATGCTTGTTGGATTCTTCTTTTTAAAACGCTTGATTCGACTATCAACTCGTTAGATTTGACATTTGTTTGACGTTCCGAATATGCCTGAAAAGCTTCAAAAATTGGTTTAATGGCTTGATTGGGGCATTATTTGGTTCAAATCAGACCAATTTTGATACTTTTGGGTCTGTCTACTCGAGTCGGTCAATTTGAATGTATGTTTTCTTAAACGAGCGCTCTGGATGACTTATAATTAAAATTTAAACGCTCCTTTCTTAAAAATTGTCTTGAGATATATGCTGCGCGTTGAGAATTGTGCGGATTATTGAAATTTGTTAGTGCTGCATCAAAACTTAATAACACTTTAAGCACAAATAACATCCATAGAAAATCATGTAGTTCAAGAGTATAAGGATTGATCAGGAAGATGAAGATTAGGGGCATTTTTATACATATCACCCAACTCCTATGGATTTAAGTATCTAACACATAAAATTTAATTTTTACATTTAAAGCACCCATATCTCTCAAATCAGGTCAAAAAGCCACCATTTTATTTTTTAAAATGTGAAATAATATTTTCATGCATAGGTAGGGTGGTAAGTACGCAAATATTAAAGTTTAGATGTTAGATATGTAAATACTGAAGAACTGAGTGGTATGTATACAAGTCTTCCCTTCGTATTGACTTGAATTAGAGTAGCAAAATTTTTTCTAGCAAAAAAAGTTTTTACAAAATTAAAAAAAAATGTATTACATGCAATGAAATATTAAGCAATCATGACAACTCCAGTACAATTAGATATACATCTTGGCATATATATCATAGCACTATATACTAATTGTATTACATAATATGGTGAAAAAAAGGAAAAATAAAGTAGAGATACATTGGAGGTCAATATTTCTTGCCAATGACTTATGCAAATGGGTCTATTGTTACATTTCTGAGATGTTGAAAGATCTCGAAAATACTAATAATTATATTTCATATTTGTTATAACTCTTTATTTAGAGAGTTATAAGTTACATGAGGGATCTTGAGAATCTCTGTTTATTTCTCTCTTTAATTAGAGAGATGAGTTGACTCTTATATTTTCTTATTTATTTCTTTTTTGTTGTATTTTGTGTTTTTTTCTTTCCTTACCAGCAAAGTCTTGTAATGTGTATTTATACCTCTCTTTGCATCAATAAAATTATGTCATTTTATATTTTTTCATGGTATCAGAGCCATGCCAATCTTCTTCGGTATGACGACTCCTTCATCATTTGATATCTAGTCCCTCTTCTTCGATGCTGGAGCTATTTGTTGCGGCAGCGTTATCGGCGGTGCCGCTCATGCTATACTTACCTCCGATGAGAAACCTCAATCTATTAGTGCAAATGATGTAGTTCTTCTTCAACAAATCTTCCAGCTACGCAGACCGCGCTATTCCTCTGCTCAGCTTAGGCTTCCGTCGAATTCCTTCCTCTCTGCTTCAATCAATCAGCTCGGCGACGATGAGTCCGGCCGCATGCTCGCCGTCATCCTTCACGACAACGGAGTGTGAAGCAGAGCTTTTCTGGAGCAGTAATTTATTTTCTTATGCAAATGGGTCCATTATTACATTTCTGAGAGAAATAGACTACCTGATAACTTTTCTTATAACAGATTTAATTGGTTTATTATGTAGTGAAAATGAGACAAATATGAATGAAAATCAAATCAAACTGTCAATTGAGCATATCATCAATTTATTGGTTTGAAACTTATATTTAAAATATCATACACAAACTTTCAAACCATGTTCAATATTTTTAAAAGGGGCATCTATATATGTACTGCACAATTCTTAATGCATTTATTTATCTAACATTTACTCTTTCATATTTACATGCATAACGCTCAAAACGTAAATATTATATAAAAAATTACATTATTATTATCTCTTCGAAAGTGAGATATACATTTTCTTGCATGGGTTTATGACACAAAAGTATTATAAATGGAAATATCAAATTTTAGATATTATATATGTAAATGGAAAAGAATTGTGTGGTGTTGTATATATGCGCTAGAGTTGATCCTGAGGAGATATAATGTTCTAGAAGAGAATGGTACGACGAAGGTTGGCTCACTGATAGAAGATTATAAGGCATGCTTATCTGACTGAGTGAATTTGTCTGAGTCAGGCTAGCAATGCCAAAATAGATTGAATCAAGAGACAAACCAAAAATGATCTGAGGACATAAAGACGAGCCCACTCATAAGCCAAAAACGAGACTAAAGGTTATCAAAGCCAATCATCACAAGAGAGACGACCCAATGATGAACCACTTCCCTAGCATCTCCAACCATCCCAAAGACACCCAGAGGCTTCTCATCAGGGGTCAAGGATTGATACCAGACCATGTCAACCGACCAACCGATATCAAGCAAGCGCATCCGATCGAGCAAATTTTGCCAACCCGAAGTCAGTTAAGCCTAGTTGGCTGATCTAGAAAGCAGTCGGACGACAGACTTACCCATGTAAAATATCATACATACTTACCCATGTAAAATATCATAAATACCCCAGTACAAATCCCTTTAAAGAATGTAACATTATGATATTCTACACCTCTTCTACAAATAGGGAAACCATTTTATGAATAAGAAGCCAACAACACAATATATTATTATTTATTGTTGTTCACTCCTCTCTCTCTCTCTCTCTCTCTCTCTATATTAGCGTTTTATTCATGATTGTAATTGACTGACAAATCAAGATTCAACAGATATGCAAGCACAATTCCCTTTTTAAAATTAAGATAATGAGTAAAAGAACATTTTGCTAAGTTTTGGTGGCTCTATGCAAAAACATTCATTTCATTATCTTTGGTGGGCACTCATGCTAGCATCCATCAAATTAAATTAGAATTTGGGGGGCATGAAACATGATAACAAGTTAGTTAGGGTGAATACCTTTTTTGGATGTCATAAAATGAAGCAAACTTGGGAAATTATTATAGCCATAAAAATAAATTCAATTAGTATTGACCATCCTCTCAAGGATGTGAGATTTGACCTCTATGACCTTCGTGCTGTGAGGGTTAAAAAATGTTGGTCATTGCAGGTCTTAATTAATCACATTAATGATTGTGATAATCATGATGAAGCACATGATATTTAACATTTCTCTCATAGTTCTAGCATAAATTTGACCACCTAAATCATGAAACTATCAAAACAATACTCAAATCTATCAATTTAGATTCAATTGTACAAGTGAGGTATTCATTAAAGCGTGAGGCCTCTAATAACCCTTCTACAAGTAATAAGCAAATGAAGGTCAGACATGAAATATGAAAGTGATGTGACTCATCCATACATCATATATATCAAAAAAATGTCAAAATACCCTATTGGTGCAAGATACATGGTTTGTCAATGAGTTGTCTTTCTTTCATCATGAAAGATATTTTCTATTAAATTGATTTTAACTTGCTATCTTCATGCTCAATTATTGTTCTTATAATTTTCAATCTCAATCATTCCCTCTAGTATTAGAATGTCTTCATGGGGACCAATTCTCCACATTAGTTAGGTTAGGTTTTGTTTTGGTTGATTGTGTGAGAGATATAGTATCAAGCTTAAGATAAATTGCTTGCCCAAATTTTACTAATGTAGAGTAATATTTCTAGCATGCTGCCTTTTAATAAATTTTAATTTGATTCATGTGTGTGTGTGTGTGTGTGTGTGTGTGTGTGTGTGCGTGTGTGTGTGTGTGTTCATTAAGAAATATGATATTATGCATAGATTCTCTACTACTTATCATCCTCAGACTAGCGGTCTAGCAGATATATCAAATCGGGAAATTTAAAGAATTATTCATAACTTTTGTTTGTACTACAAAGTGCTGAGCATAAAACAACTAATTATTCATTTATATTATTTTTTGAAAAATGCCAAAAAATAACTTTGTGGCATTCAAATTAATTTCCCATTGATCTAAAAGGTGAGCATTTGATGGAAGGGTTGATTTTCAAATTGATTGCAACCAAAAATAAAAAATCCAAAAAATAAAACCATTCAACAGCTTATATATCTTCCATGCATGTAAAATGTCAATTTACATAACATTTATTCAATATTTATTTACGAAATGACTCCTTATTTATAGAAAGGGTTCTACACGTGATTATATATTGTGCCCTTACGAAGCATAGGTATGGCAAGGGCACTTTGCTCCATCTTAAACTCGGCCCGCGCGGCGAGATACGATCGTTTGGCCTTTCAGCCGGCTGATTAGAGAGCCGAGTGGATGTACAGTCGAATGGCGCTAGGTATGTTAGTCATTTGTCGGGAGCTTGGGTCTATGTCTCTGGGGCGTTTGCGGACCATCGCTCTTTCCTTTTCCATTTGACTTAGATGACTGAAGTTCCGTTCTCTTGAATCTGATCAGTTGGGTCCTCTGGAGTTGATCCTCCCTCCAATTTGAAACGCCTAGTTCTTATGGCACACATTCTCGTATGGTTGGAGATGTATCTCTATGTCGTTGTTGGCAGGACCTGAGGGGCATTTTCCTTACGGTCGTGGAATCTTTGTCATTCGTGTTGGTTCTTTTTTATGTACACACCCAATAAACCAAAACTAAATTTGAGGTTTTAAAAATCAAAAATTAAAAAAATATGTTTTTGAAACCAAACCAAATAAAACAAATTTGTTCAGTTCGGCCTAAGTTTTTGATTCCAAACTTGAAATCAATATGAAACGAATTTTGAGCCCATACCCTGCCGCAGAATTTCACAAATCGAATTGATTTAAACAAAAAATATCAATTAAAACTTGAGTTTCAAATGATTTTTAGTTTTAAATAATTTTATCAGCTAATAAGAACTTCTACAATTTTACATTGGAAACCTGAACAAAACTTAAAAAAAAAGGTGTATCGAATCTTTTTGTCATCAAATCTCAGGAGATATTACAAATTTAGAGTCTGTTTGGGGCAGTCTACGTGTTTCACGATAAACATCTTATCCTGAAACGCGGGCTGCGGGTCGGCCGCGGGGGTGTAAAAAATCGAAACGCGGCAGACAATGTTTTAAAAAACATGCAAACCAAACGGTTAGACGGCGTTTTCAACAACGCCGCTGCACTTATAAGCTGCCCCAAACGGGCCCTTAATTATGAGAATAACGCGTTATAAAGTGACTTACATTTTAATTAAAATATTCTTTATTTTTCTTAGTTCTCCCTATTTTAACTCTAAAAATCTGAAGTGCTGCTCTACCGCACAACTCCAAAAGAAAATAATTTAAAAGAAACTCTATTATTAACAAAAGCATCTGGTACTAAAATTATTGGAAGCTGACAAAACAAAAAAAAAAACAGCATGAGTAAATTATTGAGAACAAAAAAAAAAAAAAATCTGATGCATGCAAGTTGGAAAGAGGAACATGCCGTATTTACAATAGAATATTATGTGCGGAGTCCGTACACTTGGATTCCAAGTACAAAATTATCGTACACTAATGTACAATGGTATACAACATAGTTATACATAGAGTGACATTAATAGACATAAATGACATTATCAACATAACTAATAGCACAAACTTATTAATCATCACATGGAAATTTACTCATGGCAAATGCATATGATTATCATAGACCCCAAACCATATATAATATCTTTTGAAGAGTCCACCTCATTTGATGAATAACATGTTCATGTACAAGGAAATAAAAATAACCAATTTTTAGTACCCACAATTGGTTTTAATATGACAAGCTTGTTTGTTGATTGATACCTCCAATCTACCTTATAATATTTAAACTTTTGAATTTGTTTTTTTTTTTTTTTGAATGGCCACTTTCCATGAATAGTTTTTCTAAGAACTATTTGTGTAAAGAAAAAATTGAGGAGTCCACAAAAATATAAGAATATGATTCAAAAGAAATAGTGATAGAGCTTCTCATTATTTAGTTTTTCTTAAGAGAGGATCATATGTACTAAAGAGAAATATTCTTATGCACAAGGTAAGTTGAATGAAGTATAATAGTATCTTATTTTGACCAAATTTGAACCAATCAATGTGATCATAAGAAGCATTTTAAAATTTATAAAGTGGTTTCTGTAGTTAAAACTAAGCAATTCATGAGTTTATCCAAATGTTGTTGCAATACTACTATTTTTTGTTCTTTTTATAACTCGGATTTATAAGTCTGTCTGGTCATCATTTTAAGATTCCCTTTTCCAAAAGAACCTTTTTTTGAATCGTATGAACGATTTGGAGTAGAGTAATGGGGGCCAGGAAAGAATGAACTAGGACAGAGACTAGACAGACAAATTAAAAAGAAGTTGAAGAGCTTATGTGAGGTAAATCTCGTGTGATAGGTCAAGGGTGTACATTCAGATAGGATTGGATCGAGACACATTGAACCAAATATCCATGAAAGAATACCTATATAAGCTACCCTATAACCAAAAAACCAAAAAAACATTTTGTTTTGGGGTCAGCAACTCCCAAGAGTACGTATCTCCTTGGTTAATTACAACTTACGGAGCACCCAAGAGAACTCTCGATTAGAAAAGTCTTGCTTACATTTAGGTGACGACCAGCTCAGGGTATCACAAATGATGGTTATTTCACAGTAACATCTCGACGGTTTCAAAGCTCTCGCAAATTTATAGGGCAGAGAGTGAGTCTCTCACATCGCAAATGTGTAGCGCTCGTAGTTAATCGAGACCTATGAAATAGTTGGTCATTCTGTATGGTCCGTACAATGCTTCCAAGGCCTGACTAGGCCATAATGGTAGAGAGTGAATCGCTATACTCCAAATGGGTAGCAGCCTATTCGTAATCGGGGACTAAGTGATGACATTGATGAAACTTCAAAGGGAGCGACATGACTTAAAGTGGGTAGCAAAGGACAGAAGGAGGGATCCTAATCGGGTAGAGATAGTTAGGTCAGAATACTACGGATCCATCATCTCAAGCTATTATGAATCTAAGTCTATCTAGTCATGAAGGTAGACAATCCAACATAACTGAATGCCCCCTGGTCAGCAATCCATGAATTGCACCATCCAAGGAGACCTCGTAGCTCTAAGGTCAAGAGAAGGAAACTCTAATCCTATGAGAAAATGTAAAACTGATACACGCCAAAGTGGCGAGGATGCTGCTGGAGTGGAAAAGAGAGAATATGTCTAGCTACAAAGCTGAAAAAACTTTTAATAAATAGCTTAATCCATGTCTTGGTCAAGGAAGCCTCTGATGCCCTAAACACACTAGAAAATCACCTAACTATAAATCTATGTTTGGCTAGTTAGGTTGGAGAAGTACGCAGACTTCTCATCGGACATGCATAATGATGCAATTATTGATTCAACTCTTAAGAGTGAAAGCCCTGTCAATTATTTCTTGGGTGAAGATCATGTTATGCAACCCATTCAAAATCCAACCTGAAGGACTTGCAGGAAAATAAAGTGCAAATTTTGAAAATTCCTGAATGTTTTAATCTTTTATTTTAATTAATCTGAAATTTTTATTAGAATTTTGTAGCAAGTTCAGAAAAATTTTATGGTTTTATACTCTTAAAAAAAGTCCTAGGAAAGAAAGAGTCTAAGTGGTACGTGTTAGACCACTTGGAACCCTAGCATGACATACACTTGCTAAACATGGCACAGTAGCGTGTTTTTCCCCATCAAGACATCCTCGTAGGCATTATTTGATGCCCTGTTATGACTAGCAGTGGATCACCCAGCTAACAAAATATATTCATCATATTGACATTAAGAAATGCACATGCAAATGCAAAGTAGTTCAGTGCGTTGTGTTCGCTCCATCAGAGCTGGAGCGATCACCAGATAACAAACATTCGTCACAAGCAAGTGCATAACTGAAGACATATGACATAGATTCAACATATTAAGGTAGTGCTATGGGCGACATAGCTTGAACACCGAATGGAGTTAGAGGCCTTTGGAGCATGATCCATACTAAGTGATAGCTATGTGCCCACGTGAACAAACATTGCATTTTTGGAGGAGTCAGAGGCCTTTGAAGCATGATCTGTGCCAAGTGATGCAGTGTGGCATTCCTATGGTAAGTGTAAGTGATGTCATATTAGAAGAGATGATCCACATGCAAGGTGCACAATGAGAGTAAAGAGATGCATTTCCTGCTATTAGTAATTACACCAAACTCTCTGTTTGATCGGTGTGGTCACGCCACCTTTGGGCATGGTCACGTCGACTACAGTTCACTTGAGTTGTCCGGGGAGGTTTTGTCCTGGCCACACCTGTTTTAGGCGTGATCACGCCATGGGTTGATCGTGGCCACACTTGAATCAGACGTGATCTCACCAGACCCTACACAACTCGAACTTCCGGAAAAGCTCACCAAGGAGTTTTCGGGTCTTGTGGGACCTCCAGAGGATTGGATATGAGCAGTTATGATCCTGGACCTCCGTGAAGGTCGTAAAAGCATCTCAAGAGAGCTTGGGAGGGTGAACCATTTACGTATTGCCAAGTATAACGGCTCCAACATGAAATCAATCTATCAAGACCTTGGCTTTAAGATATGAATATAGTGTGGGATAACTTCATTGGCGGTCCGCGTCAAGTGAATATTTGTACTTGCTAGATACAACTTTGTGCCATGGGAAAAAAACGTCAATGCAAAGGATGTCGAAGTCAATGCCGGTTTGAAAACAATCAGCTTAGAGCATGGCTATGAGGGTGTAGACCCCAATTACAGTGTTGTGTTGCTCGGCAAGGATGTTCCACATATATCACATAAAAATGGTTGCAAACAACTACCAAATGGAATCTATTGAAGCGATAAAATTTATTTCAAATTATTTACCACAAATTAAAATCTAGTTAGAATGATGCTCGACAAATATGAAATTATCTACTATTACAACAAATGAATATAAACAACTTAGTGAGTCAAGGATATATTATGATAACAGAGATGCACACACACAAGTGTAGTCTAACCTTATTATATCACATTCATGATAAATATCAATTGTCTTTCTAAAAAAATAAGGGCAATATCCATCAATAGGCTATCACATCAAATTTTATCTTTGTAACTGTCTAATTCGACTAGTGCTAATTAAGCGTATGATAATCATAAAACATAGGCTCAGTAACCAAGCTAACATAAAAAAGGATCACGACATGGCTAAGGTTTAAAGTTTGCAATGGTTTTTGCATAAGAGGATAATGAAAATCGTAGAAGTGCATAATGAAATCCACTTGCAAGCTTTCTGGTCACAACAATTCAACCTCAATCCTATTTTTAACAATATCATAGCCATAATTTGTTCAATTGGTCATAATGATTAAGTCGTCAAAAGAGTTTTGGTAATCACCAACATACATACAACATTTTCTCAAAGTTATAAGTTCTTCATGTTGCTTTCTTCATAATAACTAAAGTATTTTTTTTTTTTTAGTTTTAAGCATTCCTTTCATTTTGATTTAAGTTAAGATAGTTCTACCTTCCCTTTTTCCTTTGTTTCCTTTTTTTTTTTTTTGCAATTGTAGTTAGGTACAACATTATAAAATAAACCTTTTAATAATTATCCATATAATTAAAAATAATAATACTATTATTAAGTTTAGTCCATCTAATTAGAAAAATTTGGACAATCAAAAGTAAGGCTTTTAATTTAATTTGACTTTAGTATTTTCATAAACCTTCAGATGAATTCTAGTTCTTTGTTCGTCTTTTTCTTTTGAAATTCTATTCATTATGATTGCTACAAAGTCATTAACTATAGGGAAATCATGCTACAAAGTCATTAATTATAGGGAAATCATTAACTATAGGAAAAAAATAATACAATTTCTACACTCAAAGGTGCGACGGTTGAGGAGTTAGGAAAGGGAAGGAAACCTTATGTGCCAAGCTTCACTCAAGACAATCATGGATATTAGGGGAATGTGTGGTTGTATGATACCTAGGGAGCAAGGACAACTTTCATTTATTAGTTAAGTGTCATTTCTTATGCTAACTACTACGAAGGGGGTTGTGGTACCATGGATGTGTAGAATTGGGATTTGATATTGATTTAATGGATGATTAAGAAGTAATTTGTTGTTATCCTTTAAATATATTGTTGAGACTGGTCGATCTTGCACAACTAAACAATTTGAAGTCTTTATCACATGTCTTCTAATATAAAAAAAAAATCCTAAAAAGGATAACAAGTTATACATGTATGGCTTTGCAATATACTTAAACACTTATTAAAATTCATCAATATGGTTTGGTCATATGTAACATTAAATCCATGTTCTTTAAAATTTATTGACTATTTTTGAAGAATAATCGAGTATTAGTTCAAATTTTAACTTGAATTAAATTTTGTCGCTACCATTATACGTGTTGCATTATTTTGACTTACACAACTAACTTTTGGAGCGAAAATATTAATCATCTTAAGACATTATGTGATCATGTTTTTCTTAAGAAAAGAAAACTAAGACTAATATTACAAAACATCTCAAAGATACTTCTCCCATTTCAAAGCATGCTATAAAGTTAAATGTGCCTAGAAAAGCTCTATAACCATAATATTTTAGAGGAAAAGTGAGATTAGACATTAACATTAGTTTGGACACATCTTTAGGAACATGTAAATTGTGTTTGGAGAAGAGATGCATCCATGTATAGCACTACACATGACACTTTTTCACTCACCTTACCAACTTATTTAAAGTAATAGTACATTAAATTTGAAAAACAAATTAAAAAACATTATTAATGCATTACTATTTACCATATATTATACTCTAAAGTTATATCAATATTAGAAAATGATTCAAAAGTCATTTTATGATTATTAAAAAGGCAAAATAAATAAAAATTTTTAATTAATTTGTAATTGGGTGATTTAGGAAGGTGTAAATTGTTATTATTCTACAATTAATTGCATATTATAAAATTGGATCAAGCATGCTACTTGATGACACCATTAATTATGCTGTTTCTCCTAATGAAGAAGGATTAGACTGCAAATTTCAAAGAAACATTTGATAAGATTAGGATTATTGTGTGCGGTCAATTTTACTACAATGCTAATGATTCATTAACTTTAATTTTGATGTGTTTTAGGAAAATAATTGCTCACTAAATCAAAATTTAAGTGATTACAAGCTGTCATCAAGCACATAAAAATTAGTTCTTATTTAGTAAAAATTAATTTTGTGTGTGCATGGATAACTATTGCCCTCACAATGCAAATTCAACCCTGACGATTGGATAGAATGTTCTATAAATATCTAAAAATGTAAACATTTATAATAAAATAACCAAACATGGACTTCAGCTTCATAACATTATGGTATGATAGAAAATAAAATAAAATAAATAAATAAATATAAAAAAAATTAAGAGGTTGTCTTGGTCATCTAAATGTTGTTGATCTGTTGATTAGATCTGGTCGCTGACTCTCAATTCCTAGCAGGGAGCTCCTGCAGAGCTGTGGAAGTAAGCTATCAGACAGAGGTTACATCATCGTAATCTGATCGGTAGCAGCCATTTGATGAAGAGATCCCAAGTGATAGTTGTAATTCAGGTTCGTGCCACTTGATTGTCTTATTTAATTACAATATTGATTGTGCCAATTGGACGTGTGGCCCCCCTACTCTCATGTTGGTGGGCCCTCATTTGACACTTCTTGTTAGGGCAATCAAAATGGCTTGTTGTTCGCTAACTGTTCTTGTTTAGCTCATTAAGAAGCTCCTATTTGATTCATTCGTTAAGTTAACGAGTCAATCACGAACAATTTTTTTGAGCCTGATATATAAACGAGTCAAACACAAACAAAGATTTTTTTGTTTGTGTTTTGCTCGTTTTGGCTCAAAAAATTAATTTTTTTACACACACACAGAAATATATATATTTTTTATTAGTAGCATTTTTAAAAAAATTAATCAACTGCAAGGCTACAAAAATTTATAATTAATTGAAATTATTAATATATATATATATATATATATATATGTATGTATGTAGTATGTATGTATATTAAATTATATTTAAATGCCTTTTTAATAAAAACACTAAGATTTAAATCTCATCCCAACCCTTAAACTCTACAGTTGTGTGACTAGGTTTGTTGAAACGGTTCTTTGTTCACGATCAAAACTCATGTTTAGGTCGCTAAGCAAACGAGCTAAATACGAACATTTTTTTTTTGTTCAATAAATAAACAAGCCGAAGAAGAACAATAATATTTTTTAATGAGTCAAACACGATGTGAGGCAGGGTTCACTCATGTTTAACTCATTTACACCCCTACTTCTTATCTTATTTTAGCTATTAGATCTCCTCAATATTCGTGTGGATTTTTACGAATAATTATAATAATACAACAAGATGTTAAATAAAAACCAGCAGCTATCATATTATATTAAAAAATAATAATTTTAAGTGTCACATTATGAAAAAATATATATAATATATTCTTATATAAACTTACTTGTACTATCTTATTATAAAATGCCAAATTATTATGAGAAAATATCTTGCACATTTGATGACAACCATCTAAAACAATTAATTTGCACAAAAACCAACAAAATAAACTTGTTAGTTCATAATCCATGCTATTTTTAAGAAGATATTTGAAAATCGGCCCAAAAAAGCTTTCATCATTCATGTGCTTAAAATCATATAAATTATTATAAGACATTTAGGACTAAATAAATTAAGGCATCTTTATTGATGCGTGCTAGAAAATTCGCGGCGGTAGAGTAATGGATTATCGTCTTAGCCTTGCACGAAAATTTAGCACACACTCAGATGAAAGTGAATCAAGCTGTGATCACACCAGAAATTTTTACGTGGAAAACCCGTAAAAAAGGGAAAAACCACGGGGTCTTGCCCAGTTGTAAAAATCCACTATAAGATGATGATTACAGATACCCCTTGTCCCACAGGCGGGAAAGGGTTACTAGCTTTCCACGTTATGACGTCGACTGATGACGTCCAGTAAGCGGTGGTTGACGGAGGTGAGCGGTGGCTAACAACAGTCGGTGACGGTCGGTGGTAGTTGACAGAGGTCAGCGGTGATCGACGGTGTTCAACGGTGGTCGACGGTCGTTGTCGACGGTCAGTGGTGGTCGACGGTCGTTGTCGACGGTCAGTGGTGGTCGACGGCGATCGACGATGGCGAGGATGATCTTGGACTTGAACTCCTTCTCAAAGCCTCAAGTTCTCTCTTAAGCCTCCTCCTTCATGTGAGGGGTGAGGCTCTATTTATAGTATTTTGAGTGCAATTAATACAGGAATATGAACCATTTTGATCGGACGGTCCAGAGAGCTTCCCTTGATCAGATGATATTTGATGGACATTTGAGCGCCTTAACGATGTCGGAATTGAGTAATCTTGGGCTCGTTGGATTCGTCTTTTCGAGATGCTCGATTCGACTATGAACTCGCTAGATTCGACATCTGTTTGACCTTTCAAATGCCTCTGAAAATCATGTAGTAGTGGTTTAATGACTTGATCCGAGCCTGATTTGACTCGCATTGGACTAACTTTTATATCATTAGGTCCGTTTCATCGAGCCAATCAGTTTGACTATAATTTTGCTGAAATCGGAGTTCCGGATGACTCGTAATCGAAGTTTGAATGTTCGTACTCAAAATATTGCATCGAGATTCGTGCTGGATTATGATGATTTGTTGGTGGCGTATCATTTATATTTGCTTCCATGAACTTAAATTTACTAAAGTTTCTAACTTTAAATTAAAAATAATTATGCATAAGATATATTTACTTCCATTGATTGAAATTTTCATGATCTTAATATAATACTAAAAAAAATCATAAATTTAATAAAGACAATCAATTTATTAGTTTTATTTTTTATAAAGTTCATAAATTTATTATTTAAATTCTTAAATGTTGCATGGTTTATTGAAAAAAATTTTCAAAAATTTTACCTCTTATAAATAAGAAAATATTATTTTTTTCAATTATATACAAGTCATTTAGATGTCCAATTCTAGAGTGGGCCCCACTCTGACAATAATAAAAACAAAAAAGATGTATGATTGGGCAACGTACGTAAATTTGTGTGCGGTGTCCATACACAATAATCGCTCCATTTTGAGACTCCTAAGTGGCCAAGTAATTTTCTATTATTTTTTAAAATTAAAATAAATACTAGTAATTCAGAGACACCTCTTATCCACACATGAATCCAACTAAAATGCACCCTCCATATTTTTAACATGTAGCAAGCTTAGTGTGATGCCCTTTTCTCTTTTCTCCTCCATTCCAAACGCCACCCATCACCCTCAGCCATCCACTTATCCCACCTCACTTCTATAAATTCATGGCTCCAACCCTTCTTCTCTACCATCCCTCCTCCTCCTCCTCCTCCTCCTCCTCCTCTGGTTAAGATTTGCAGAAGCATATGGCCAACTCCAAGAAATCAAAAATGGTTAGTCCAACCAGCTTAATTAAGCTTTCGTGATCATTCCTTTTACAAGATGGAAGTAGATTCTCCATGGCTAATTTCATGCTCTCTTCGTTCATCGTTCTTCCTCTTAAGTAGTTTCCATTTCTTTGATTCTCAAGCAGTTGCATCATCACTTCTAAAAAAAAAAAATACTGCCAAAATATTAAAAAAAATCACATAAAAATATTTAAAATCATTGTTAAAAGCATTTGCAGCACTAACAATTACTATAATGAAAAATAGCAGAGAGTTTTATCACTGTGATTGTCTTCATAAAATGCTGCAAAAACTTATTATTTTTACTAATGCATAATTTTCTTAATATTTTATATTCTCTTTTATAGCTATATATTTTTATGTTTTTTTACACATCTAACACATGATATATAAATTATTTTATTTAAAAACATCAAAGCATTGCTCCTTACAAATTTCCATGAATATATAATGATGAAGGAACCAATTGCTGAAGGAGCAAGAGGAGAAGGAGAAGTGAAGCTTGGAAGAGACTTCAAAGAGAGAAACAGTAAATATACCACAGATGGCTCTGTGGACATCAGTGGGCAAGTGGCAGCCAAAGCAACCACAGGTGGATGGGTGGCTGGGAGTATAGTACTAGGTAATTCTTTCATTTTTTTTTTATTATTTAATTAATAATATTATTATTATTTCTTTGAACTTATATATATTAATGATAAAAAGTGTTTATATATGGAGAAAATATTACGTGCAGTGTTCGCAATATACTCCGAGCGAAGAAATATTATTCTTCCCATGAATGAGTGTCTGTGCGATGTTTTTAATTTGTCTTCGAGCTATATCAATTGAAGTCTTAATTTGAACTTTTGGTCTATTTTATTTTGAGAAAATGCTATTTTGATGAAATTTTTAAGGAAAGCTTTTGACAAAGATAATTCAGAATATTGATTAAAACGAGCAATCCAAGCAAATAAATGCTGATTAGTCTTAAGTAGTAGGCCCAGATAAGAAAGCATGAAGCATTAAAATTATATTTGCGTATATGAAAAGAGTTGGGTGGCATATTTCATGTCCCACACGCTTAGTTTTGCGAAGGGCTAATTATGTGATGGACAGGTGGGTTCTTTAATTATTGTTCATCGTCACTTAACAAGTTATATGCATAGAAATTTAAGAATTTGTGTACATATTTGTCATTATTTGGAGAAAATATTATGTGTGTCTGCACGTACGAGATAGAGAGTGTGCATACAGACGTCTTCTAATACTATAATATTATTTGTTCTCTGTAAGTGCGTTGCACGCACCTAATAAAAGCTAATTAAGCTGTGTTTGTTTGGGTAATCAAGTTTGGAATTAAGCCAAACACACAAAAGTATGGTTTTACGTGTGATGAGTGGAAATAGAAAGCATGTTTTGTGGGTGATTAGAGATATTTTATAGTTTGGCCATTAGTGATTATGGTATTGTTTTATTCATCATTATTTATTTATATGTTTGTTTGTTTGTTTATTTGTTATAAGCTAGCTTTATGATCATGTGTTTTGGGTTGATTATTTTATTAAGATTATGGTTTGATGGTGATAATATAATTTAAAATACATCACACATAAAATTCATTTTATGATTTTCATATGTGGGATACACATCACCAATAAAAATATTACTTTTACACTATTACATAAGACTTTCTTTTTGAACTATTAAAGTACTTTATTTATATGTTCTATGTATATTCTATACTAATATACATAATATAAACACGTGTGAATAAGATCAAAATACAAAAAACTTTTCTAGAAATGAGATGTTCATCATGATTACTGAGAAAATGTACATGATTGCTAAGAGGACATTTTTGTGTCAGCAGAGGCTGCAATTTCATTAAATCTGCAAAAAATGAAAGTTTTTGGACTGCAAAGCTTGAACCCCTCATAATCCTAATGACTACATATTATGCAGTGAACCAAGGATTAGCGACGCTTGCTTGCTTTGGTGTTGGGGTAAACTTGGTGCTGTTTCTGACAAGAGTTGCAGGCCAAAACAATGCTGATGCGGCCAACAGCGTAAGCAAGTGGACTGGCACTGTCTTCATGTTCTCCCTCCTCGGCGCCTTCCTCAGCGACTCCTATTGGGGGAGATACAAGACTTGTGTGGTTTTCCAATTCATTTTTGTCATTGTAAGCTCTCCTTTCATGAACATTAATCACCTTTCATGTATTGGAAGATTTGCATACATATCACTCAATTCCTATGTATTTACATTCATATCTAACGCTCAAATTTCAATTTTTACATACTTGCAACCTTGCCCATGCATGCAAAGTTTTATTTACACGGTGTTTGGTAGCATCCAATTTACTCCGTTAAATTCAATTTTCTCGCGTTCAGTCTTTTTCTTCACACGTTCTGTCTTTTTCTCCACACATTATCAGTTACGTTATCAGTTGCCACATTCTAATGAAACTATTCATTCCAACAAAAACTTTTGCCTCATTAGTGTTATAATTACCGTGTTAAAGTTGATATCATTAAATTTTGTCCATTCTAAAAAAAAGAACATTGATTTCACACCCGCAAACAAGTTTGAATCATTGTAAAGTCGAATTATTATTATTGTGATGATGATTATTAATATATTCTTGCAATTATTTCAGGGTTTGGTAGCATTATCCCTAAGCTCACAAATGTTCATGCTAAGGCCATCCGGGTGTGGGAAGGCTAATGAGCCATGTGGGGCACACTCAAGCTTGGAGATGGGATTATTCTACCTCTCTATATACTTAGTGGCCTTAGGAAATGGAGGTTATCAGCCCAATATTGCAACATTTGGGGCAGACCAATTTGAGGAGGGAGACCCTAGAGAAGCCCGCTCCAAAATCTCTTTCTTTAGTTATTTCTATTTGGCCCTCAACTTGGGCTCTCTCTTCTCAAATACTTTCTTGAGCTATTTTCAAGAAGAGGGATTATGGGCCATTAGCTTTTGGGCTTCTGCTGGCTCGGCCTCATTGGCCCTCATTCTATTCCTTTGTGGAACCCGGCGGTATCGGCATTTTAGGCCCGGGGGGAACCCTTTGCGCCGAGTTTGCCAGGTGGTGGTTGCGGCTTTGAAGAAATGGAGGGTTGAGATGACGCCACGTGGAGCGAAGGATTTGTATGAGTTGGATGGGAAGGAAATCGAAGCGGGTGCTTCGGAGGGGAGCAAGAGAATCCTCCATTCAGAAGGATTCAGGTGAGGTCATGTTAATTAGGAAGTGAAGTTCTATTTATGTTTGACTCACTAAAATTTATTTTAATTGGTGTTTGATTCATTTGAAATTCTAGCTTAAAGTAATTATTCAGCTTGTTTATTTAACAAATAATTCGAACACAAGCTACTTAACGAGTCGAACAAGAGCTATTCACGAGCAATAATTTTTTTCATTGTTTTAAACTTTTTTTTTGTGTAATTAATAACATAGCAACCAATTTCTCCCTATTTATATGTCTAACACATAAATTCTATTTTTTTTATATTCTACCACTAAAATCTCTTTTCTTAAATATAGTATAAAAAAATAATATTAAAAATGATATAATAAGAATATTTTTAATTATTTTTAAACTTATTTATGAATCGAGCTAAAGAAAAAACCTCGAAGTTCTCAAACTTCAAGAGGGTTTATTTATTTATTTATTTTTTTTTTGTTGAAAAAATGCTGACATGAATAAATGAACATTTGAAGGTTCTTAGACCGAGCCGCCCTCATCACCTCCGACGACTTCCCCGTCTCCGGCGACTCCACCGCCGCGAACCCATGGAGGCTCTGCACCATCACACAAGTCGAGGAAGTAAAATGCATTGTCCGCCTCCTCCCCATCTGGCTCTGCACCATCCTCTACTCAGTTGTCTTCACTCAAATGGCTTCCCTCTTCGTCGAGCAAGGCGCCGCCATGAAAACCACCATTTTTGCAGACTTTCGCATACCACCGGCGAGCATGTCAGCGTTCGACATCTTCAGCGTAGCCATCTTCATTTTCTTCTACCGCCGAATCCTCCAACCCATCGCCGCCGCCCTTCGCCACGACCCAAGGGGATTAACAGAGCTCCAAAGAATGGGGGTGGGGTTAATCATCGCCGTCGCCGCTATGATCACCGCCGGCATTGTTGAACACTTCAGACTAAAGCTACAGCGCGGCGGAGAAACCAGTTCGCTCAGCATATTGTGGCAGGTAACAAAAAGAGATCTTTTTGATCTGAAGATGAGCAAAATGCGATCAAAATTTGAACTTGAAATCGTTTATGTTCAAATCAACAGTTTTTTAAATGGGTACATATTGATAGGTGCCGCAATTTATGCTGATTGGAGCATCAGAGGTGTTCATGTACGTTGGGCAGCTGGAGTTCTTCAACGACCAGGCGCCAGAAGGGCTCAAGAGCTTCGGGAGTGCTCTCTGCATGACCTCAATGTCATTGGGAAATTATATGAGCGATATTCTGGTGACTGTGGTGATGAAGATAACCGGAAAAGACGACAGGCCGGGGTGGATTCCGGTTAACTTGAACAGAGGACACATGGATAGGTTCTACTTTCTTCTGGCTGCTCTAACAACTGCTGATTTTGTGATTTATGTCATATGTGCAAAGTGGTATAGGTGCATTAAGATTGAAGGGAAGGGGGAGGGAGAAGAAGATGGAGAGTGCAGTGATTAAATCAGAATTGTTGTGTCATAGTAAAGGTGTGTTATTTCTACGGGGAAAGTTCTAGGTGAGATTAGCTCATCAAAGTATTTTTGCTTTGTATAACTTTGTATTGTTATGTAATGATAATAATTTAGTATCATACATAGTAAGTAGGACAGATTATAAGAAGAAATCTGTCAATTTCAATGTTTTCATGAGTAAAGAGTTATGATGTATATGATTACTTTGTATTATTGCTGGTTTGATGATCAATGAATGAGAATAACTTTGGGTTTAATCAAAAACACATCTTAGTACAGTCGTATATGAATGTAATTATATTGAAAATTACCGGTAAAGTTGTAAGCTCAATATCATCTATATTATAAGCAGCTCTTATTTTGTTGATTAGATATAAAAAAACATGTATATTATTGTACATAGAAAATGTGTCAGCATGAAGCTTGAGGCAATCCAACAGCCCCAAGAATGAATAACGTGATAGAGGCGAGTTACACACACCAAGTGTTGCAAAGTATGGGCAGCTCACGCAAGTGTACGTGGCGTATAAGTAGTATCGGGGTTGGAGTCCGGTTGTCAATCCCACAAAGAATGAGATGAATTTAATTACGAAAAGTTCTACCCTACAATTCTCAATCTAGCCTGAAAGGTTGATTTAATTTAAATCTTATAAACAATCCTAAGTTATCAATGCATAAAGTGAAGAGTTATTTAAGTAGTTAAGAAGTTCTCTCTTGGAATGGTTTAATAAGTCAATGTATGTGCATGTTAAACAAATATATAGATGACAGACAAGAGCAACTCTCTTCTTTACCCCCTTTTGGCTTACGTTTGCATTAATTTAGTAGATATATTTCTATTCCACCAAATTAATGTGATTAACTTAGTCATTTCCCTAATTATTTCTTTTGAGATTCATAACTCACGACAAATTTTAACATCACACTTGGCCAAAATGAAATGTAAATTATGTATGATAAGTTAATCATCATCCATAACAATCTTTAGAAATCCTCAAGGAGACTTCACATACATGTCTTCTATTTCCCCATCCCAAGGAAGAAAGCGTAATTTACTCACTACGCATGCTTGAACACACCAACATGGTCATTTCATTGTAACAGAAATAAAAGTACAGAAGTCTTAAGAGAATAAGAATACAAATTCATAAAATAAGAAATTCAGAACTATCTCCATATCTTTACTCTTGGGAAATTGGGATTACAACAATACAATATCTCAAACTCTTCCCAATTCTCACTTCTCTTCACTTGATTTAACTTTTCTGGTTTTCTCCTCTAAGTATTTTTTCTTAGAAAATCATAAAATAAGAAAAAAGCCCCCGGTGTTTCCTGTTCAGTTCGTTTAGAACTCCCTCAAGTAAACTGAAGCAACAAACTTCCACGACCACCATATTTAGGGTTCTAGCGTCGGAGCGCCCATAGGTAGCTGCACAAAAGTACTTTCTTCTGTTGTGCAGCACCTATGCGCTAATGTCACGTAGCCTAGGAGTTGCAATTCTAGAGCCCCAATGCCCATTCTACAGCGCTGGGTTTTCGAAGGCTCTGTATTTTCCCTCCAAATCAGGCGCCTTGTCGCTGCAAGCTAGTGCCATGTTCAACGCCCCAACGCTCCAAATACAACACCTACTTCTTGATTGCATTGAATTTCACTCCAATAAGGTTGGTTTTGGTGTCAGAACACCATTTTGCTCCTCTTGCCTATTTTTGAATCATGATTTGCTCCTTGCACCTCTTACTTGCATTCAAATACAAAATTTCTTCCAAAAACATAACATGAACATACAAAAAGGCAAAATCGAGACGATAAATAAGCACATTCTAAGAACATGTTAGCGGGCCCATCGAAAAATGACGGATGTTCCAAAAGACCAATTGGTTTACGTTTGTCACAGTTTGTCCGAACCAACTCAACTTATCTGCCCGACTAATATCAATCGACCGAATCGCCCTTGTCCATCTTTGCCAGAAATTCAATCGGTTGTCTAAATCTGATAGACCGACCAACTCATGGCCTCGTCCAAAAAACCAGCCAGCAACACTAATCAATTTTTCTCTCTACCCTTAATTGACTAAGCCAAAGAACGGCGGGACCCAAGGCTTAAACGGGTATAATCCCCAAAATAAATTACATACCATATTTGAATAAAGGCATAAATGTAACTTCAATTTTTGTATCTCTCAAGTCTATAAACAGACGATCACTTCATAAATAAAAGGTTAGACAATTCTCTTATTTTACTATTCAATAGAGCACTCATCTCTCTCTCTCTCTCTCTCTCTCTCTCTCTCTCTCTCCTCTTTATTACGCTCTAATCCTCATTTCCTTGAGTGAAATGAGAGAGATTCAAAAATTATGATTTTGTGATGAGAGAAGTTCAATATAGATCAAATTTCTGCATAAAGAAATCATTAAGAGAAATAAAATATGCCTCATTTTCTTATGCCCAACTTTATCTACGAAGTGCATGCTGACTGATTGGTTGTTAAAGCAGCAGATTGCATTTTTAATGAATTACAAGAATGACGCGACAAGCAGCGAACCATTAGCATGCATATATTATTACTAGAAGTCATCATTTTAAAAGTCTGATTGTGATAGAATTAATTCAATTTGACCATTACTTCGTTCCAGCTAACCATTGGCACTCATTACTTCAATTAAGACCAATTAATTATATATTTAATGTTAACAATTTAAACAAAACCTGCTTACAATATATAATTAAAGTTGTGCATTTTATCGTAAATTGCTATAATTCAAGTATTATGGTCCGTTTGGGGCAACTTATGCGTTTCAGGATAAGCTGCTTATCCTGAAACGCGGCCCGCGGGCCGGCCGCAGGTGTCGACCCGCGGTCTGTGTTTAGTGTAAAAACCCAAACGTAGTTTTGGATAAGCTGATAAAACGCACGAACCAAACGGTATTAGCTGCCCCAAACGGACCCTTATTTTAGTTGTTCCTTGAACTTTAAATAACAATAAAATATTTAAAAAAAATTAATACAAAATGAACAATTATAAAGTTCCTAATGAAAAACTAAAATGAATAATTGGGTCAATCTTCAAATTTATAAATTTATATGAGATTAATTTTATAATTTTGTTTATTTATTTAATTATTTAAATAAAAAATACAAACGAGCGATTTTACGAAATAATTATCTGGCCATTTATAGAGTGCATTTATTTGCTTATGGTTCAATTCGGGCTAAACCGAATGACATAATAAATAATAAATTTTTTTAACATAATTTAAATAATGCAATGATGATATTATCATAAATTTAATTGATAATAATTTAATTTTGGGCATTTCATTCTTGAATATTTTAAATATATTTCTAAATCAAGATTTCAGGATTGATATTTTAATTAAGTTGTCTATTTTTAATTTGAATATTTCATTTCTAACTGTCAAATAAAAAGAAGAGAAGAATTGATTAACATTAGAACTAAATGTTTCATCAAAATTCAATCAAGCTCACTTATTCAACAACATTAGTAATGATTAACATTGAAACTAAATTGCAAATTATATATATATATATATATATAAAACAAAATTTTGATATACATCCCCGCTAGCACTGCAACGCATTACAAGGGTCTCGATGCCAAACTGCCAACACGCAACATTATAAGAAGGTCACATGCCCATGAGACCATGAACACATTAACCAGTGCTTGCATGCCTAACAACCAGCTCAAGAACACCCTAGCAACTCGGCAGCACTTCCCTTCAATGGACATGCAGGGCTTACACCCATATACAGACACAGAGACATTAAAAATACTAAAAAAGAATTGCCTGTCTATGGAATACTTCATCTTCAAACCTTGCGAACTTGTATGCGATGCGTGGATTCCTCGCGCCAGATCGTATTTGTTCCGCTCTGAACAAGTGTAACAAATTCTTCTTTCTTCAGAAATCCCAGAGCCTGTAATAGAAAATATGACAATACAAATTAGAGCAATTAAAACAACAAAGAACATGGAGAATGAATGGCTTTATACCAATAAGCAGTTTGTTGCTCTTGAGAAAGTCTCTTCAGCATCATCAGAAAATTTCATATAGATAGGCCATACCCCATGATAAAGTGCCAGCCTCTGCTTAATCCTTTTGCTGCAAGAAAAGTTCATTTGGATTTAAGTTCTGTTTTTTTACATATATACCCCACAAATACATCTCATGCATAGGTAAGGTGGCATGTATGTAAAAATTGAAGCTTTGGTGTTAGATATGTAAATAAATAAGAATTGAGTAGCATGCATGTAAATCTTCCTTGAATTTTCAGGGGGGAATATGCCATTGAATAATGAAGCAAATGCTCTCAAATATATTATCACTTTCTGAAACTATCATTCAGCAATATTAGATCTTTTTTTTTTATCATAATAAACTAAAATTGTAAGAACTTACTCGTTAGTAAATGCAAAAATAGTTGATGATGGACGATAATGACTTAGAAGTGCAGCCATGGACCCAGTTCTGGTGAAAACAATGATAGGAGTGCAAAGAGTGTCGGCCATTGTAGTCGCATGCAATGCAAACATCGCACTCGTATGGCTTTCACGAAACTCCTCACCGTCGTTGGCCTACAAAAATGAAACTTAAGTTCATTTCAATATAGCAATCACTATGAATCTCCATTTTAGACTGGTTGAGTGGTTAATTTGTACATACTTGGATGACGGTGTCGAGACTTGAATGGGAAATACTAGTTAACTTCGATGATTCGATTTTTATTGCCACATTATGCATCACATTAACAGATTTTAGGGGGTATCTACAACCAAAAAATGGAATGCGCTTAGAAAAATTTGGAAAACATTGTAACATTTGTGATATCTGATGGCCTGACCAACATTTTTTGGATGGTTGGGGCGATGATAGATGACACTACATCAATTTAATATCTCAAATATTCGTCTGCATGCCATGAAAGGTCAAATTCAGGCTAACTTCTTACGATTGCTCGTCTAACAAAAATGCTTTAATTTTATTCTAGCATGGGTTTCTCTAAATCTAATCTGAATAGGTGACAAGCTACTTGTTTTTTTGTACCTTTTTTTTATCATGGTTTTCTATATTAAATTTTTATAGTCTAGAATAGTGGTACTAAAATTTTTGGCCGGGTTCGTAACAATAATCATCGAAAACTTATTATATGAAGCTACTTACTTTCCGTGAGCTGTTTCTCCAGAGAGCATAACGGCATCCGTGCCTTCACGCACAGCAATTGCTATATCAGAAATTTCTGCTCTTGTTGGAGTTGGGTGATTAATCATGCTCTCTAACATATTGGTTGCAACAATTACAGGTTTTTTCATGCTGCGACATCTTCTAATGATCTCCTCCTGAAAAATCATTAGAATGGCAATTATCAAGCAACAAGAGAAAACGCAGAAATGACAAGTAATTTCTCTGCATGGAAGACGAACATTTATCGACTTACTGCTACTACAGAATCGATATAATGTTGAACACTTTAAAATCAAAGGGCAGCTACAAACATATCACCCAATTCCTATGCATTTACATATCTAACACCTAAAGTTTAAATTTTACATTTATAACATTCAAATCTTTCATGTCACATCAGAAATACCAGAATTTCAACTTTTAAAACGTGAAATGCACCTTTTCACCAACTAAAAACACAGAACTTATGTCTATATTAAATGCAAGCATATTAATGCATAAACATACTGGCGTATTCCCATACATTTGTGCAATTGAACGGGCAAATAATGTGAGTATGAACCCAAAACACATGAGATACAGGAATGATCTTCATATATATGTTTCAGTGACTTTTTGGATACAAAAAAATTGGTTATGGAATGTAGAAATAGGACATTTTCCTTTTTGCATGTAGAAGGGTGAATGGACATGGCTCTAAACTCTACTAAACAAAAAAATTTTCATAAAAAATTCCATATCCTACTGAGGAAATTAGATATCAGATCTAGTTGCAGATAAAACCACGCTCTCACTGTTTCTAATCTGATTAGAACTCTTACTGAAGACAAAAGAATCAGATTGATCAATCCACAAATACTGCCACACGAATAAAAAAAAAACTCAAATTTTTAATAACTTACAAAATGCCCCTATCGCTCGTTGAAAATGAATAATTTAGTTAAAGAGAAGAGTGAATATCACATACTATTTTAAACTTAGTTATTTAAACATGATAGTAATTGGTAAACAATTGGAGTATATACTTGATACCAATAATGGTTTCTTGGTATACAGATTAATGAAAATAATAATCATGAATACCCGCATCATTTCAATTACACATTCTTATTTGGTGTGTATCGCAAATATTCACCTGCAGCAGTGGAACTTCCTCTATTGGAAGCTCAGCTCCAAGGTCACCGCGAGCGACCATTGCCTACAATTGTTTACATAGCTTCGTCATTGCAAAAACACATGTACAATGATATAGTAATTAGACAAAAAAGAAGGATTACTTCGTAAATTTAGAAAACAGTTCAATCGCAGAAAGAAATTCTTTTTTTTGCGTTGGTTACATCAAAATGAATTGTTTAAATTATACGGTTACATCGCCGAAGTCCTTGTAGAACTAGACTTAATTAGCCTGAATGGTTGTAATTTACCAGTTTCTCAGTAAAAATTTTGTTCAATTTTATTTTCTATTGCAAAAAAAAAAAAAAAAAATTGAAACTTAATAAGAATGTCAAAAAAAGTTTCGTACCCCATCAGAAGCAGATATAATAGACTGGAGATTGGGTATTGAGTCAGCACTCTCGATCTTAACAATTACATGGATATCTGCATTGCAACCTAAAATGCCAACACATGAAAAAAACAAACTGAAAATAGAGCATAAAAACATTTATTTAACAGCAAAGAAATTTGACTGAACCTTACTTTTGAGGTAATCTTTCAATTCATAAACAACTTTTGCATCTTTTACAAATGATAATGCATAGAAGTCAATATTGTTGTCCACCCCAAATTTGATATCTTCCCAATCCTTTTCTGTTGGAGCATACATCAAAAAATAATTAAGAAAAATTAAAATTACATATCTATACTTAAGTAGGATGAAAATTCTATTGCTGAAAGAAACATGACCAACCTGTTATAGAAGGCAACGTTGCACTTTTGCCTCGAACATTTAAATGGCGTCTCGATTTAAGTTCCCCGCCGTCAATTACTTTACATTTAACGACATCAACAGTTTTTTCCTTGACAGACAGTGTCATCATCCCACCTAAAAGCATAACAAAATAATACAGTATCATAACATCATTATATATATATACTTATAAATGTCATGATGATATGTAAATAATTAAAACCAGAAATTGAAGAGAAAATTCGTTTCTTCTTATTGATTCAATTCAAGGTGTCTTTAAATATAGGAGTCTCTCCTTATAAAAAGAAACTAACTAAATAAGCTTAAATAATTTCTTATTACATTACAAGACTCATTCAACAAAATTTGACATAGATATCACATAATATAAATAATAAAGAAGATTTGACAATAAATATTGTAATTTGAATTAAATCTTTCAACACTCCCCCTCAAGTTGGCATGAAGATATCTTTCAGAGTCAGCTTGCACACTAAACCCTCGAACTGTTTTTTGTGAAGACCCTTTGTTGAAATATCCGCTGCTTCTCCTGTCAATTTTTTCTTTGATGAAGTGTTTGTTTATCTCTACGTGCTTTATTCTATCAAGAAGGACGGGATTGTGAGAGATGACGATTGCAGAATTATTATCACAGTACACATTTATTGGTTGTGGACTATGAATTTTTAACTCCTTGAGAATTCTTCTAATCCACAAAACTTAACACATCTCATGAGCCACAGATCTGAATTCAGCTTCAGCGCTGCTTCTTGCCACGACACTTTGCTTCTTGCTCCTCCAAGTTACTGAGTTCCCTCCTAGAAAAGTGCAGTACCCTGAGGTTAACCTTCTATCTGTAACACTCCCAGCCCAATCTGCATCTGTAAATGTTTCTACTTGTAAGTGCTTAGTTTTCTTGAACAGTAGTCATCTTCCGGGTGTTCATTTCAGATACCTAAGGATCTGATAGACAGCCTCCAAGTGTTGAGTATTTGGAGAATGCATTAACTGACTTACCATGCTAACAGCAAAGGCTATATCAGGACGAGTGTGTGACAAGTGGATTAGTCTTCCCACCAGTCTTTAATATTGTTCTTTATTGACACCATCTATTTTATTTGTCACTTGTAACATTTTATTTGGTTCAATCGGGGTTTCAGCTGTTTTGCACCCAAGCATTCTGATTTCACTGAGTAAGTCGAGCACATATTTTCGCTGATTAATAAAGATCGCCTCCTTAGATCTGGCAAACTCAATACCAAGAAAGTACTTTACATCTCCTAGATTTTTAATCTCAAATTCTGTGGCCAATCTTTTTTTTTAATTTCTCAATTTCCCTGGCATCATCTCCTGTAAGGATAATATCATCGACATGGACAATGAGTATTGCGAGTTTACCAGTTTCTGAATGTTTGTAGAACATAGTATGATCAGCTTGACTCTGAGTGTATCTATATTTTGTGATCACTTTTCCAAACCTCTCAAACCAGGCGCGAGGAGATTGCTTGAGCACATACAAGAATTTTTTTAATCTGCACACTTTATCTTCTCCAAACTTCTTCTCAAATCCTGGTGGAAGATTCATGAATACCTCCTCTAATTCACCATTTAGAAAAGCGTTTCTAGCGTCGAGCTGATGCAAGAGCTAATTACGGTATGCTGTTATGGACAGTAAAACCTGAATAGAATTGATCTTGGCTATCGGAGTGAATGTCTCTTGATAGTCAATTCCGTGAGTTTGAGTGAATCATTAATCTTGCTTTATATCTTTCGATACTCTAATCAGCTTTGACTTTGGTAGTGAAGACCCATTTACACCCAACAGTAAACTTGTTTCTTGGTAGAGTGACAATTTCTCAGGTCCCATTTTTCAAAAGAGCATCAATCTCTTCCTTTACTGCTATTCCCCAATTTGAATTACTAAGAACTTCCTGTATTGTTCTGGGTTCAGACAGATTAGAAATTTTTTAGGAAAAAGCTTGATGTTTGTGTGAGATTTTTTTGTAGGATAGGTATTTCGAAATGGGATATTTGGTAGTACAAGAACGTGTTCCTTTTCTAAAGGCTATAGGAAGATTTAGATTCATAACTTCTGAATCTTGAGCTTCTGTTGGTGAAAAAATAAGACCAGGATCAGAAATTACCTGTGTTTCTTGAGGACCATCATTCGGTTCTTCAGATTGGGAGGGAGCTAAAGATTTGGTTTGAACTATTTTCCTTTTATGGAGCCTTTTCCTGGAAAAAACCAGAGATTCTGCTGTTGTATTATGCAGTATTTCTCCCCCTATATTAGACAAGATACTTTCAGGCGTCTCTTAACTAGGATTCTCCTTATTTTCAACAACTGTTTCAGGTTCTTTGTTTTCACAGACCTCAGGTATACTTGGTGTTAGAATAATTCTTGGTAATGGATTAGAAATTTGCCAAAAATTTAGGAACGTTCATTGAAAACATGATAGCCCGAGCAACCTCAAGTAAATGTCTATTTTTTCTTTCAGCAATTCCATTTTGTCAATTTCATTTTGTTGTGGAGTGTCACGATAAGTAGATTGATGAATTATGTCTTTGTTTATTAAGAACTCCCCTAAACATTCATTAAAATATTCAGTTCAATTGTCAGGTCTAAGGATGCATATTTTAGTTTCAAATTGAGTTTCAATCATGTTGTAAAAATCTTTAAAAGGTTTTTCAACTTCTGATTTTTTGTTTATAAGATAAACCTAACATACTCTGGTGTGAACGTCAATAAAAGTCACAAATCCCCTTTTTCTAGATAATATTTTGAATTTTGAAGGTCCCCAAACATCACTATGAATCAATTAAAAAGGTTTTGAAGGATAGTATGGTTTTGGAGCAAAATTTATGCGATGACTTTTTGTCAAATAACATGTTTCACATTGAAGTAAAGCACAATTAACACCCTTAAACAAATTAGAAAATAAATGTTTTAAATAAGAAAACCTTGGATGACCTAGTCTAAGATGCGATTTAATTATTTTCTCTAATGCAGGGTTCGACCTCATACTATTGTAAGTTTCAACCTTTTTTTAGCTCTCTCAATCACCATCTCTAACTTTTGGTCCTGAAAAACACAAGAAGATTCACTGAAAATTATACGACAGTTAGAATCTTTTGAAAATTTGTTGACGAATAGAGGATTGCATTTGAGTTTTGGAACATGGAGTACAGATTTAAAACCTATACTCTTGGACAGGTTAATGTTTCCTTTTCCAGCAATGAAAGGGAAACTACCGTTAGCAATACGGACCTTTTCACGACCAGAACATGGGATGCATGAATGAAATAAAGTGTAAATTTGTCATATGATCAGAAGCTCCTGAATCAATAATCCAAGGGTTTAGTTGTCTGCCTGCATTTATCATTGAACAATTTGGAAAACCAGTAGCCAAACTGAGGTTTAGCAGATTCAGGGAGTTGATCGATTTGCTCTTTGCTAAATGGGTTAGCAGTAGGTGGTTTGCGCTTGTTTCTTGGCTTCCAATCTGCATGTTTACCGTGGAGGTACCAGCGGATTTCTTTAGTGTGTCGCGGCTTGTTGTGATGATCACACAACACCCGTGGTTTCTCCTCATTTTTCTGTGAATATGGAACAGTCCACTTACTAATATGAGTCTCTGATTGGAATGCCAAAGTCTCAAGTATGCTGGTAGGAGTGAATTTCTTGTTAAGAATCACTCCTCTTCGAGTTTCTTTGCGACGAACTTCTGAGAAAGCCTCATGGAGTGAAGGCATGGGACTTCTCTCAATAATTCTGCCCCTAACCTCATCAAACTCCTCATTACGTCCAGCAAAAAATTTAAAAATTCTATTTGCATCAACAATAGTCTTATACCTATTAGCATCATCAGGACACTTCCACTCTTGATCATTGAACAGGTCAAGGTCTTGTCGTATTCTTTTCAAAGAATTAAAGTATTTTGTGCCAGAGTCATTACCTTGACGAATATCAACAAGTTTCAGGGAAAGTTCATAAACCTGAGATTGGTTACCCATATCTGAATACATTTTGGTCACATTCTCCCAGAGTTCTTTGACAGTAGAGTAACACATGTAGTTTGCGCCTATCTCTTCTTCCATAGAGTTTACCAACCATGTCATTATCATGGAATTTTCTGCATCGCAGGTTGCATAAGATGGATCTGTAGTGGTTGGCTTACAGACTTCCCCTATTATGTAGCCTATCTTCCCTCTTCCTCTAATGTACATCCTCACCGATTGTGATCAGCGTAGATAATTATCACCATTGAGACAGATTGTGGTGATCTGGGTTGGATGATTTTTGGTGGTTCTAGAGGAGGGTGGTGAGGAAGCAGATGACAGGGTGGAAGGCTGAGTAGAAGTAGAGGAATCAGTTGTATTTTCAGACATGGTAAGAAAAAAGATTGTACTGCTTTGCAGGTGTGAGAGAGAGTTCCAGCGGTTGCGTAGGAATATGAAGAGGGCTTCGCAGGTGGCAACCTAGACAACGGCTTTGCAGGTGGCAGAACAGTGGAAAGGTAATGTTTCGCGAATCACGAGTTTGTGGGCAGCGAAGCAGATTAGAGCAGCAGCGGCGAAACAGAAGGCTTTGTCGTTTGCGATCCCGACTCTTATTTCCATCAGCAGTGTCGCCCGGACCTCCCTCGCCTTCTTCGAGAAGTCCGTCGCCCGTGACCTGTCGTCTGCGACCTGTCTCGCCTTCTTCGGTTCGAAGAAGATAAGCGCCTACCGACACAATTTTATTCACGCAAAAGGGCAGGTTCTTTATTCCTGCTCTGATACCATAAAACAAGAAATTGAAGAGAAAAATCGTTTCTTCTTATTGATTCAATTCAAAGTACCTTTTCATATAGGAGTCCCTCCTCCTTAGAAAAGGAAACTAACTAAATAAGTTTAAATAATTTCCTATTACATTACATTACAAGACTCATTAAGCAAGATTTGGTACAGATATCACATAATATAAATAAGAAAGGAGAATAAAATCTGTATAAGAGGAAAGACAATAAATATTGTAATTTAATCTATATAAGTTATATATATATATATAACTTATAAATGTCATGATGATATGTAAATTACATTAAGTGCCTGAGTTGCACTATAATAACGATAGACAAGGAGGGCTAAAAACGTGTTGAAATCCTCCCATATACAATGATCATTACTGCAAAATCAAAATTACATCTTCCTCCAAACTAAAGATGCCATTGCGCTTGAATGGATCTGAGAACTTGTTTCAGGAAGTGAAAGGGAACAAAGCTCGAGAAAGAAGAAAAGGAGAAAGAGGGAGAAGATAAAGAGGAGGGAGCAAGAGAAACAGTAACTTCAATATTCACATGAGCTCAAAATATATGATGCTATTTATAGCTATGAGATGAGGGTGGATTGTGAGGTTGTTGGAGCAGGAGTTGGTTGTAACTTCTTTATCTTGATTTCTTGCATGTGTGACAGCAGTCGTTCTAAACTCCTTTGGTTATTTCTATTAATTCTTATCTAGATTACTTGAGTTTGGCGTTTATATTGTTTGGGTTATTACAAACGTCATCAAAATTTTCAATAAAAATGAAATTAAAAAGAATGGGATTTTCCTTTGGTAGTACATAATAAAAAACAAAAATCATCATATTAAATATTTATCACCGCCATATTATTAAAAAGAGCATATTCATTTCAGTAAGAAAGTGAACACCAAGTACCTCTTATTTGCTTTTATAAACCTGCCACCATGCTTAGAAAGAGACTCTTTTTTCTTCCCATCGCTAAAACTAAAGCTCTTAATTATAGTCAGCATTTGCGTAATTGCTTGAATTTTAGTTGACTTAAAATCAAAATCATATTATTTCAGCATAAAGATGGCTCCTTTGAATGAATATAGAAGTTGAAATTGGCTTGATTCTAATGGAGATGTGTGGGTGCAGGAGCGAGTATACACATGCATAGAGAGAGAGAGAGAGAGAGAGAGAGAGAGAGAGAGTCAATTAGAATTAAGATAATATTTAAAAAAATAATAGGCCCAACTAAAATTTAGTTTGAAAGTCAACTATGAACCCATCATTTCAACTATACTCCAAAATCTTCTATTACAAGTTCAGGCCAAGCTCGCATGCACCCTAACGCAACATCACACCTAACCAACATAACTCCAAAGAAATCCTTCCTTAGGCAGCAGATTTTTTTAATCACTCGAGCAAGATGGAGAAAGAATGATAGCTAATATTTAGATTTCAAAGATGAAGATCAAGCAAAACAAATCTCCTACCAAGACACAAGCAAATATTCTGAAATGTAATATATGCCCTTTTATTAAGGGAAACAATTTCTTTCATTAATTGTTTTTTTTTTTTTTTGGTCTTTACAGCATGTGCAGGTTTTGAGAATTTAGTAGAATACTTTATTGACAAAAGGGAATATAAACACCGCTTACATGAATCCTAAAATAAGAATTCATAACACATATATGTCACTAAAATTACAATTAATCAATTTCTAATAACTACCCGAAGATAAAAAAGAATAGATAAAATAGGAAAAACAAAACACCTATATCTCGAAAATTACAATTAATCAATTTCTAATAACTACCCAGATAAAAGGAAATGTATAAAAAAGAAAATAATGGGAAAGTAAATAAATCAATACCTAATAACTTCTAACACTTTCCCTCAATTTGAAACATAAATGTCAATCATGTTTAACTTGGATTTGAAATCATCAAACAACAGACGAGAAATATATTTTGTGAGGTAGAACTAGAAGTCATTATCCCCAAAAACATTTAGGGATACTTCTAATTGATTTACGACCGTCTTTGACTGTTGTTTCTAAAAATAAGCGGAAGACTGCTACTAATAATGTTTCAGGGAAGTTTGCAAGAAGGTAGACAACCTACAGTGAAAACTACAGAGTAAGTACAAGGAAAAAACTTCGGAGGATGGTCTGCTGCAGAAAAAAACTCTGGAGGGTCTGCTACAAGAAAAAACTCTGGAGGGTCTGCTTGAGAAAAAAGTTCAGGAAGAGGGCCTGCTGCAGAAAAAATCTCTGAAGAAGAAACTATTGCAAAAAAAAACTCTAGAGGGCTAGCTGCAGAAAAAGTCTAGAGGGCCTATTGCAGAAAAAAAACTCTAAAGAAAAGCCTCCTATAGTAAAAAACTATATCGACAAAGTAGAACAAAGGCAGGCCTTATCAATGTCATTTTCTTGAGAGATAATAATAATAATAAATATATAAATCATCCTCCTTGAATGAAGATTCTTGACAGACATGAGAGATCGATGAGTCGGAGGAGAACTGACTAGAACCAAATAACTTATTCCAACTAACTTTCATTAGAGTACGGCGAGCCAGGAATGGTTCGAGTAGGGCCGACTGAATCATTGTGGATTCTGAAGCCGTCGTGATACCTTTAGCGGTGGAAATTTTAGTCGGATATTTATTTATCAGATTCTCATGGAGTTTGTGGTTTTTAGGTCCTCTAATCTGCGAAGGGATTGAGGTAGATGTTAAACCTCCAATGGAATCAAGAACCGTGTCAAACGGAAGCTCGGAGGTGGAGGATCAGTCATAGATCCAACAGAGCCAAAGGAGAGGATCAGACGTTGAGGTATGAAAGGATTCGATTCCTACATCTTGCAAGGAGGGACATGGATTCGACGAGCAGTCTGAATATCATTTAGTATAATAATAACCCACATCGCATTGATGGCGCAAAAACTTGTCTTCAAAAAGACCGACAAGGTAAGTCTCCATAGCCTCCTAAAGTGCAGCAACAGCAGAAATTTGGAATCAGATATTGGTCTTGAAATCCTACTCATTTTTGTGAACCAGGCGCTGGAAGGGAAGCTTACAGATGAAGAGATTCGTGCACTTCTGGGACATCCTGATCTCCCTCACCACAATTGTTCTGGAACAAAAACGATGGGTTTTTATCACGCCACTGGTCTTAGGAGCCGACATCGCTTCCTTGGCGGCATTGGCGCGGGTGGACTTGCAAGTGGTTTGCTTTGTCCTTGCTATCAAAGTGATTTAGGCTTATTTTTTGTCTCCATAGAAAGACAGGGATCGGCTGCTGCTTGCTGTCACTGTGCCTCCGTTGAAAGGCTCGTTGGATAGGCTGCAAGTAGCGATGCTACAACCCTAAAAGAAATGGGATAGGAGGGCCTATAGGAAAACTAGAAAGGAGATACAAGTGCCTGCAGTAGAATATTTGGTTATTGCCAAGGTCAAGGAGAAGGGTTGTCGAGCAAGAAAAATGCCCACCGAAGGGTCGTTAGGAGTTCTCGAGACAAGGAGAAGATGTACAGTGGGAAGACTATCTGCTGCAAGAAAGAGCTGAGGAATGGCCTTCAGAGAGAGTTTCAGTTGTCGTAGAATTCCTACAATAGGAAAATCTCTTTCGGAAGAAAGAAATCCTGGCTGCAGCTAATTGCAGAGAAAGATTGTAGTGCAGAGAAACTGTTGTCGAAGACTACAGTGAAAACTTCGGCTGCTAAAGGACTGCAAGGAGTTCCAACGGCTAGGGGCCTGTAGGGAGAGAGTTTTGACAGCTAGTTCTTGCAGGAAGGAGTTCCGACGACTAGGACCTACAGGGAGAGGAGTTACCGCAGCTATGGATCTGCAGAGAGAGAGTTCTGACCGCTAGTTCCTGCAAAAAGAAGTTCCAGCGGACAGGACCTACAGGGAGAGACGTTCGGCGGCTAGGACCTGTAGGGAGAAAGATTGCGAGCTGCAGGGAATAAGAAGATTTTGGCAGCAAGTGATCTTCTCATCCATCGGAGACTCATGGGTCTATTTCATGGCTTTGATATCATGTAGGCTTTAAGAATTTTGTGGAATACTTTATTGATATGAAATGTGGTAAAATATAGCTTACATGAATCCCAAAATTGAGAAAACATAACACATATATCTCCAAGATTACAATTAATCAATTTTTAATAACTACTCAGAGATAGAGCTGTAAACGAGCCGAGCTTGAGCGAGCTCAGGCTTGGCTCGTGTTCGGCTCGTTCGAAATAGCTCGTGTTCGAAATCGGCTCGTGTTCGAAATCGGCTCGTGACAGTGTGTTCATGTTCGGCTCGATTTAAATATTCGTGTTCGTGTTCGGCTCGTGTTCGGCTCGAAATTGGCTCGTTAACTAAAATTGAGAAAAATAGATGTAAAGTGTGGGATTCGAACCTGGATCAAATCTATACAAAAGAAGACCTTAACCACATTGCCACATGAGGTGTTATGATTTAAACTTAGACATAAATATATATAATATATTATTATATAAACAATATATGTAATATATTGTTATANGCGGCTAGGACCTGTAGGGAGAAAGATTGCGAGCTGCAGGGAATAAGAAGATTTTGGCAGCAAGTGATTTTCTTCTCCTCCATCGGAGACTCTGGGGTCTATTTCATGGCTCTTATATCATGTAGGTTTACAGAATTTTGTGGAATACTTTATTGATATGAAATGGGGTATAAATACAGCTTACATGAATCCCAAAATTGAGAAAACATAACACATATATCTCCAAGATTACAATTAATCAATTTTTAATAACTACTCGGAGAGGAAAAAAAACATAAAATAGGTAAAACATAACACATATATCTCCAAGATTACAATTAATCAATTCTTAATAACTACTCGGAGATAAAAGCAAGTACATAAAATAGAAAATAATAGGAAAGAAAATAAATCAATTCCAAATAACTTCTAACAACATGTTAAAGCAACAAGTAAAGGAGTCCCAAAAACCTCATTGTCAAGGCATCATCAACATGACAACCCAAGTATGAAAAAAAAAAAAGCACTGTATTTTTCTTCTCAAAGCATTTCCTCAAAAGTGGTTCTAAAAAAGAAGGAAAAATCCTTCTTCTCAAAGGTACAAGAATCACAAAAAACCTGTATTTCCATGAAAGAAAAATAATAGAATTTCGAAAAGCTGAAAAATAGTGGGAGGGGCTGAAATAGTGGAAGTCGCAATCTATACCAAGAACCCGCGTTTGAATTTTCCATCGAATTTGTTTAGCTTTGCAAGAATGTTGCTTGATAGCAATTGGTTTTCAATGATTCATTAGTAAAAACACTAGCAATGAATAAAAATATTCTATCTAGTAAGCAATTTGATAATTCAAATAATAACAACAATTCGACTCAAAATAATAACAATTTTAATTCAACAAATAAGAATATTACTTACCATCAACCAATATAATATCTCCAACATCCACATCATTTATGAAGTTATCATAGTTCACACTAACAGTATTCTCAATGTTAACTCCTCTTTTGATGGTGAAACTGAACTCCTGACCTTCCACAAGTAAAATGGGTTGAGGCACATCTCCACTTCTAACTTCGGGTCCCTATATTAAATATTATTAGTTTCAAACAGTAGTTATGTAGCATTTTTTCATCAAATTTATAAACAACATATGTGTGTGATTAAAATACACTAGACTAAATCAAACGATCCTGGATAAGACACGTGTCAAGTGATCAACCACTGAAAGTGTGAAGATCCGTCGAATTGGTGGGAACCGAATGAATCAACTGAGAGAACCAATAAAGTCAAACCAAGAGGAAAGACAAACGGTTTGCAACGCCGATCGTCTCACCAACTGAGTGGGGAATATGGAGATTTGTTAAGTAATGGCTCGATTATACCTATGGCTATCTCAAGAACGACTAACGAAAACCGATCGAGGAAAAAAAACATTGGAGGAATTATCGGCATTTCACAATATGACCCTGATTTTCTATTAATATAGGAACAGTAAAATGTAAAGAGACCTTTTGGGAGAAACTTAGAGATGCATTACTAATGTTAGATTCTTAAATCTCTTCTCTTTCTCTCTCTTTTTACATTCTAATCATTGAGTGTGCTTCACTAACAAATTTGAGTTAATACCCTAAAAATGTGGTGAGTGTGGAATCATGTCGCAAACAAGTAGACGAGTAACTCAACGAGAACCCCAGCGTTAGGAAGCCTCTGATAACATGAATTGCACCTGTGAGTTTGAAACTCAGCAGATCAACAACTCAGAGCAAATGATGGAGGCAATCAAAAGTGCACTTGACCCACGAAAGGTACAACTGCCACGACCAACGACATCCCATCATCCACAAAGAGTAACCGCTCAGAACGTCGTAAGGATCCCTCCTGCTCTAGAACTGAGCAAGACAGACACTACTCTAATAGTACGGGTTCCACACCACTCAACCATCACAGGCATGAGCACAAAGAAGCATTGTGACCCGCACAACTTTAGAACATCTCCAAACAAATCTCCAAAGCTGAACCCTTAACGCTTCAAAATCCAGGCATTCAAACCATACTGAGGACAGTCGGGCTCGACCAATCATATTGCTTTTTTCAAATCAACAATATGCCGACTAAGGACCGGCGACGCACTCAAATGTCGCATGTTCTTCACAACACTCAGAGAGTTGGCCCTCCCTCACAACCTCTGTGCCTAGATCGTCATCCTCTTGAAAAAAATGCCCTATGATAGATAAACTTCAAGAGTTCCATATTATCATTCTGACAGAAGTTTTGCTTTATTGCTTGTTCACCACAGAAAAACAAGAGACACCATGAGAGTGATTGAAGAAGGGAAATTATGGGGAAGAAGAGAAGAGGCTCGCCTTCAGTTCAAATTGACTCTTTTGGGGTGATTCTGAGAAGCACTTCACTTATGGGCATGGGTACCCATCGGACAATTGTAAACGTCCAGTCACCCGACATGGCTTCACCTGCAGTCCTAGCTAAGGCCCACAGTACAGTGGGGGGTCAAGCCTTACCGGTACCCGTCAATCCCCCGCCGTTCATGCGACTTCATCCTCAGAAGCCAACAGTGTACGAGGCGATTAGAGCCATTGGTACATTTTTGCTTTTGGTCGAAATGGCTTTTAATTGTTGTTTGCTGACGATTCTATCATTCTCTTGAGTATGACAGATGACGAGACTCGACCAGGTTTAGACGGAGTTCTCATGGTGTTGATCGAGGTTGGAAACAATTAGCCTACAAAAGAAGGTGGCAAGTCGGCCGCTCCAAGGATCACTCATTTCCTATCAAGACACAAAAGGGGGAGTCATGATCGATCCAAACGAATAGTGAGGAGTTTGCTTGTTGTTTGGCCGAGATTGAGAGTTCATTCTCTTATGATGACGGTTTTCAGTGAAGCTCAGAGGTTAGTACTATGTCGGCCCATGTGGCGCATCTAAAATAGGAGATTTCGACGATAAAGCAGATGATTTCTATTCTTCAATAAGAGCTCACGAGTTTGCAAGAGTTGTCTCGGATCTCCTAAGCCCAGATTGAGTCTGATAGGTTCAACCAACTCAGTTACGGCAGTAAATTTTTGTTCTGGATGCTGGATCGATAGAGGCATGTCTCAACTGAGGCAGCTTTAAAACTGTGCATAAGCTTCTTCCTTCGGGTGAGTCGGAGATATGTAATGATTTCTTGTAAAAAAATTTTCAAGTGAAATGATGTTTTCTCGATTTTCGTATTTATCTTTTCCATTTGAATTTTTTTAGGCGATCACTTCGAGTGTTGCCTCGCAACAGTTGGGATTAACCCTGACTAAAGGGGTTTAATGGTTGTGAAGATACTTCTTTTCCTTTGTAACTTCTTTTTAAGCTCTTGTTTCCTCCTCCGGTCGAGATATGGCTCCTTGTCACCAAGAAGCAGCCCATCACATCCCTCGCTGCCATTCTTCTCGCAAGTTTCTTAATGACGCCACTTTCTGTCTCATCTAAGATGTCCTAAGCCAAAGTATAAGAGTGTCAGTCGAGCCGAGCCACCTTCATGACTTGCCATCCGCATCAGGCTTGTCGCCCCACAAGAAAGAGCGAATATTTTGAAGGAGAACAAGTTGGTGGTTTAAAAGGACCAAATTCGACTCGACCTCCAGTTCCCATTGTGTGGAGTTGTGTCATTTTTAGCTATTATGGGGTCATCTTAAAGGTGCAAACGAGTTGAGGCGAGCTCGAGCTGACCTTAGCTTGAGCTTAATTAATTTTATCGAGTTCGAGCTCGAGCACAAGTCTGCAAGTTTGAGTCATTTTGTTTATTATAAAAGAGATAAAAGAGTATAATTTAAGATAGTGTTATAATAAAATGAGCAATTATGAGAGAAATAATAATAATTTACTTAATATAAAATACAAAATATTATTTTTTAAACATTTTTAACACTTTAAAGACAAAGCTGTCAAATTTAATATATTTTGAGTGCATTTTATATTGATATTTTTAAAAGAGCTGGCTCACAAGCTGAGTCAAGCCAGGGCTAGCTTGAGCTTGTTTTGTTAGCTCATCAAGCTCAGTTCATGAGCCACTTAACGAGATGAGCTTGAGCCGGCTCTCGAGTTGGCTTGACTCACTTATACCCCTATGCCATCCCTGTGAAAGTGATGCTAAATTCAATCGATGTTATAACAACATTTGTGATATTTTCTCGTTGGAAGGGAATCATTTGGTCAATCGAGCTCTTCAGATTATTTGTTATTCTTTTGGTTGTACCAGGGAGGATATGTTCGATTTTCATTTGTGGGTCACCTTCACTTTCATCTTGAGAATAATGTAAAAGATTGAAGTTGAAGTTTTGTTTTGCTTCTCTAAAAAGGTTATCTAATCTAGTAACTCTGAATGCCCTCCCCTTTCTAAAGGCCAAGGCGAAGATTTCGCTCAAGTACAATTGGAAGTTGACAAGATTGAAAAGGAAATTTTAGACATCCGACAATATTTAGAGGCTTCGATGATCAACAAGGTGTTAGCTCCCAATAAGTATGGCAGGATGGTTGAGGTGGAATAACTAGTTTCTAATGTCAAACAAGTCAAGCGGAAAAAGGATGATGCGGCTTTGGCCGCGAAAGAGCGAAGGAACAGACAGTTGAGGGCCTTTCAGGTAATAATCTCACATTTTCAATCTCCCGTTCAACCATCATTCTTCAAAAGGGGACAGCCGAGCTAATCATTATTGAGCAGTTAACTTACCGAAAAGAAATGATGCTTGTACGTGTTCCAGATACTCCAAATGATGGTGAATCAGCTGGCGATGATGGATCTGGTCGAAGCGGGGTTGCAGCCAACGCAAAGCCTCCTAAGGAAGTGCCCCCTTTTGAAAAATGATGCTTGTACGTGTTGTAGATACTCCATATGATGGTGAATCAGCTGACAATGATGGCTCTCGTAGAAGCGGGGTCGCGACTGACGCAAAGCTTCCTGAGGACGTGTCGGGTGGCCCTTCGGAAGTGGCATCACCAAATGTCCATCTCGATCAGGGTTTTTTATCTTTAGAATAGAAGAGCACTTCCATTCGGGCTTCTCCAGAGGTATCGCTAGGGGGTTAAGATATGATGAGCTAAGAGGAGAGGATCCATCCGAAAAGAGGAGTGTTGTCGCTCGGGCCCCTTCTCTAACGGTATTGCAAGTGGGGTCGAAAGGGACGAAGCGTGGGAGTAGGATCCATCTGAGCAGACTCGCTGGGAGAATAAGTGTTGTTGTAAAGAAAAAGCCTTTGTTGAGGACCCTTCCTGAAAATGCAACCTTCGACCTTCCCTGAGATGTCTCAATTAAAGTGGATCCCCTTATAAGAATGGCAAGAGAAGGCGATCACTCGCGTTGAACTCAAAAAGGATTGGAACCATCGGGATTTGGTTGTCGCTCGACACGCTTCTACTCTGGATCTCATCAATGTGTCTCCATAGGTGGCTGAGAGCTTCTCGAGATTCAATCCTAACTAATTGTCGTTGGAGGCGGCTCGCTTACATGCGTTGGCCTGCAAGCTTCAAGTACTCTTGCAAGCTTCCGGTCCGTAAGAATTGGAAGAGGAAGATGAGGAAGTTGTGAGCGGATTTAGAATCAACTGTTGATCGAATTTCTACTATAAAAATGGATGAGGAGCTCATACCAGAATATCACAAGACGATTTGTGCAAGAATCCATTATGACCTCGTTCATATGGAGAAGGGTCACTAAATCCTCTCAGAATGGACGAATGTGCAAAAGTTCTCCAAACTAATGAATGATTCTGAATCAAGGGGCACGATGATGTCTAGAATGAGGATGAGGGAAATGATAATCGGTCATCTAATGTGTGATCACTTTGTACTATTTTCTTTTCCTTCTTGACAAAGAAAGCAACAAAGAATATGTAACATGTTTTATTAATGAAATGAGTTTTTTGGTTTACTTTTGTGTAAATTTTGTTGAGGCTTTTGTCTATTTTGAACTACTAAATGTTGATGTGTGGCTTGGTCGGTTAGTTGCATCGTGTGATGCTAATTTGAAAGCCGAATCCAAGTCTTACCCTAATCATGCCTTTCTCCTAGACATTCTCGATTAGTTCATCGTCTTTGACGAGTCATGTCTTATGCTAGACTTGTTATTCGGATCCAATCACTGCCTTCACAGAGAAAACCGTCAAGACTCACCGCAGGGGTGATTCACACACTTCTTCATTGTACAAAAGAGAAATCTAACCATCGGGACTTGAATTATGTTTCGATTGCACATGATAGAGGGTTATGGTGGTGTCTGGGCATTGTCATGTGAATAGATAGTTAATAAACGAAAGGCAACTAAGATCAATGTTTTACCATGGTTCACTTGAAAAGTTGTTGTCGGCCGAACCAAAGAATAAAGGAACCAAAACGATCCACTTCCTGGCTACACGATGAATCCATTTGTGAATTAATTTCCCGAGTGTCTTCTAGGGAGGTGCAGTAGATAATAGAGACTTAGTGTGAAAAGTGACGCACCACCTAGATATTAGCTTCTCCTTTGAATTAGTGTGCTCTTGATCCCGACGAGCGAGGGCTTTGTGCTCTTCCCTTCGACTGTCAAATGAGTGTATGAGAATGAGCAATTTGTTAGGCAACAGACTGGTTCTTTGCCCCCATAGCGACAAACTGAGTGGAAGTATCTTTATTCAACGACATATTTTAGCTTTCCTGCTTTCGTTTTATGCTTTTGTCGGTTACTTTCAATCGAATTCTCTCAAGGCAGTTGGTCAATCTCCCCAAGTCATTTCGGTCAATGTGTAACGAGCATGCGTCCTTAGTTTCATTATTGTGAGACATTCGAGGTATATTTTTAAAAAAATGTTGCTTACATGTCTAAATGATTAAATAGAATGTTTTGCTAGAAAAAAAAGATTACATTACATAATCTATTAAGATATAGTAAACTTTAGGCCGTCTCCACTCCAATTGCGAGGTAGATCCTTTCCGGTGTGTGTTCACAGTTTGTAAGTCCCTTGTGCGACCTATTTGCTAACAATGAATGACCCAGTCTATTTCAATCGAGCTTTTCTACAACTTAACCTCGCATGTCTAGTTCAATTTTTTTAGTATGAGGACTCATTCACAGTCTTTTTTTGAATGTGCTTGTTGTAATTTTTGGTGGTCCTTCGTCTGGGAAATGACTGTGTTTGTTATTCTTTGATCGCATCAAGCGCGAGCTCTAGTCTCTACTTATTGACATTTAACTACTCTCCTAGGTTCTGTTGATATTAGTAAAGATTCAGTCCAGTGTAACAATTTGGAAGTAGTTAATATTTGCTTAATTTGCTTTCCCAGTATTCTTCCTGGGCCATCTTCTCTCTCCGCGAAACCGTGGAACAGCAGAAAGGTTTCGCGTGGGATGCTCTCCACGTTGATCGTTTAAAGCATTTCCTTAAATGGATTTTCCAATTATTATAAAAGCTAAGCCAACTCTCTTAAGCCACTAACCTCAAGATCCTCTCTCCTGCAGCTGAAGAAAAAGGAGCGGGGGACCACGAAAGGTTACTTCCCTTTAATTTTCTCTTTCCTTAAGCTTTCTGGCAGGGAAACAAAACTTTATCTTTTTCTTTTTAATTTATCTTCTCACGTGGGCTGGGTAGAGAGAGGAAGAAAAGAGAGAGAAAAATAGAGAGTTTTTATTGTAAACATCGAGGCATTTGACGGTGTAATTCCTAGAAGCTAATAAAATCCTTTGTAGCTCAATGGACGTAGGAAATTTGTCGAACCACGTAAATTTGTGTTTCCACTGTGTCTTTTCTATTTGCGAATTTTTCTCGATCTGATTTTTCGTTTTATTGTCGTCGTTTTTCACAACAACTGGTATCAGAGCCGTGGTTTTAGATCTAAAGAAGAATGATAGGTGGAGACGAACTGATAACATCAGGGATCGAGAAGTTCAATGACACGAATTTTGGTTATTGGAGAATGCAGATAGAGAACTACCTCTATGAGAGGAAACTTCATTTGTCATTACTGGAAAACAAACCAGAAAAGATAGACGAGGTGGTAAAATTTGTTAGATCGACAAGTTCATAGGGTTATTCGTTTAACTCTATCGAGATCAGTTTCCCACAACGTCATCAAGGAGATGACTACTGCAGATCTTATAGCGATTTTATCAGATAAGTATGAAAAATAATCGGCGAATAACAATGTGCATCTGATAAAAAAATTATTCAACTTAAATATGACGGAAGGTGTGTCTGTTGCCCTACACTTAAATGATTTCAATACTATCACAAATCAATTATCGTCTGTTGAAATTGATTTTGATGATGAGAAGCGTTCGTTGATATTGTTGACTTCATTGTCAAATAGCTGAGAAGCCGTGAGGATGACAGTTAGCAGTTCTGCAATTAAATCTAACTAAAATATGATGATATTCGTGATTTGATTTTGGCTGTGGAAGTGCGCAAGAAATATTCTGGCGAGACCACGGGTTTGAGTTCGACACTGAATGTTGATTCCAGAGAGAGATCACAAAACAGGAACTCAAACAGAAAAAGATCAAATCAAAATCTGGTCAGCAAACAACATGTTGGAATTGTGGCAAGGTTAACCACAAAAAAAGAAACTGCAAGAATCCCAACAATAAAGAGAACCATAGCGCTAAAGTTGTAACTGAAGAAATACGGGATATGTTATTGCTAACAGTTCACAGTTATGTTGATGACTGGTTACTGGATCCAGGGCTTCCTTTCATGCATCTTCCCCCTGGAGTTTATGCGAAATTATGTTGCAAACGACTTTGGAAAGATATATATGGTTGATGGAAAAGCTCTAGACGTGATGGGGATGGGAGATATTGATATTGCACTCCATAACAAGAGCAAATGAATTTTGCAAAAGATCAGACACCTTCCTAAGTTGAAGAAAAACCTCATCTCTATTGGGCAGCTCAATGCGGGTGATCATTCGGTAGTATTCTCAGATAATACATGGAAGGTTACCAAATGAGCATTAGTACAGGCTCGGGGTAACAAAACTGACACACTATATATGACTATTGGTTTACTCAACATTGTTGATAATACAGTTGCAGAGAGCACGACAGATCTGCGAGATTACATACTTGGTTACATGAGTCAGAGCTATAAAGAAATCTTGCAAGATGAGAATTCGAATTAGTGGGAGCTGGCCAAGAAGAAGGAGACGGCTTCCTTGTCAGGGAATCAGGCTTGGGAACTGACAGAACCTTCACCAAGGAAGAAGGCATTGCACAACAAG
>NEWO01000001.1:5196014-5217825 GCA_003013225.1 Phalaenopsis aphrodite
GGTTGAGCCCAACAATTCGGTCGGATAACCTTTGTAATTCCTTAACATTGAGGGGGAATTGCGTCTGAAATAAGGCTTGAATCTTCTCGAGACTGGCCTTTATCCCTTCGAGCATTAAAAGATGCCCTAAGAACTTTTCATCTTCACGTCTAATGTGCATTTGAGGGGTTAAATTTCATGTTGTATTTTTTTAGAGTTTTGAAAGTTTCTTCTGGGTCTTTTATGTGTTGTTCGAGTATTTTACTTTCGACCAACACATCATCCGCGTAAAAATCAATGTTTCTTCCTCTTAGTTTGAGAAAAATTACATTCATGAGGCGTTGGCAAGTCGCTCTTGTATTTTTTAGTTTGAAGAGCATTACATCATAAGCAATAAGCCTCTTCTCTCATTATGAAAATCGTCTTTTCTGCATTAGTTGTATGTATCTTTATTTGGTAGTATAACCCGAAAAGATGTCAAAAAAACTCATAACCAAGTGTCTGATAGTATAGTCCACAAGCGCGTTGATTTCCTATAAGGAGTAGCTATCATTTGAGCAAGTTGCATCCAAGTCAGTGAAATTATAGCACATTTTTAACTTGTTCGATTTTTGGACCATGCATGTTGGTGACCCAATATGGGTATTGTATTTCCCACACATAGCTAACCTGCCACAACTTTTAGACCTCTTCATGTATTGGATTCGCCAAAGTGATCACAGTCGACCTCATCTTCTGCTTTATCGGTCGAGCGGATAGATGGATGTTCAAGCAGTGACATGTGGCATCGATTGACACTCGTCACACTCCCGACATCTCTGCGACTGACCAGGCGATTACATCTGTGTTTGTACAGTAGACCAACTAACTTGTCTCTGTCCAGCATCGAAATTCAAACTTAGCAGTAAAATTTTACCCATTTCTTCATCCGTAGAGGAGATCTCTTCGATGATCTCATTGGTCTAAAGTTTGTTTCCTCTTTGGGTATCAAGTTCGAGGAGCTCCCGATGCATGATGTTAACTACACATGGGTAGCACGTGGGTGATTGCTTCAAATCTCTTCGTATGGTGACCACATTCCCCTCAACTGGAAACTTTACTACCATGTGATATATCAATACGACCGTCCGAAAAGTTTTAAGTAAAGGCCGACCAAAAATTTCATGATATGTTGTTGGCGAGTCGATTATAATGAAGTCTGTTGTAGTCCAAAACTGCTTACCATCCTGCCATTAGATAATTGGCAAGGCAAGGGTTTCAAGCGCTTCCTTTAACCCGAGAAACTATAGAGCGGTCCAGAGGGGGGTGAGAGTCGAGTGGAGCCTAAACTCATTTTTTCAAAGACTGGTTTGAAAATAATATTTACGGAGCTCCTAGTGTCAATGAGTATACTCTTAGTATGGAAATTGGCAATGAGGATGTTGACAACTGTGGCATCATAGTAAGGATTCCCTTTGGCTCACAAGTCTTCATTATTGAAGTAGATCAGTGGATGTTGTAAGGCGTGTCGCGGGTGAAAAGCTATCGAACAAACTTTTAATCTTATTCTTTTTTAGTTGACTCAGTGGGTAGCCTCGTTGTCTCCTCCAAAAATGGCAGGAATGACACTCGTGATGTGGACAAGTTGAACCCAAGCGGGTGTGTTAAAAGTTACTTCAACAGACACCTTCCACTGTCATTGGGTCACTGCCTCGAGTGTTATGAATTATTTGAGCTTTTCGGCTTTGATCAACCCTTTAATCATGTTATGGAAGTGTCAGTATTCTTCCGTTTCTTGTTTGTGATCTTTGTGGTATGCGCAACATTTCTTTGGGTCCCAATAATAGCTTCCTGTTTTCATATGTGATTTTTTTTAAAGAAATTTTTGTCTAGATGGTCAACACTACCTCTGTCATTGAAACGCTCAATGAAGTGGTCGAGAAAGTTTGTGGCACGACAGTGGAAGCCTTCTTTTGTTGCATCAATTCATCCATGGCACGGGATAGTGGGATTGATTTTCGTTGTAATCTCCTTTACCTCTCGGCAGCTCTCTAGGGACGATCGTGATTCGTCAAACTGAGCTTTGGCGGGCGAATGAGGATTTCACCTTGGCCCCCAACCTTCTTTGTGAGAGCTTCTCTTCAGGGGTATCGATCGGGCACCCATGTCTTAGTGGAAGAGTAATTATACACTTTTGTAGATATGTTAACATCTCAGCCAACATCTTAAGTCGTTGTAGGCCTAGTGTGTAGCGGAACAAACATTCCCTAAGTCCTTGTGCAAGGGCGATGTGTGCACAATGGGTTTGAGGTCCCGAACTTTCAGCATTTTCCTCTGAAAAAGAGTTATGAAGGGGCATAAGGGTTTTCCCTGCCCTTGGCGCGAGAAGGGCCTATGAGTTTCTCTCGGACTTTTGAGCGTTATGTCACCCCCCAAAAGAGTCCTTAAAAGAGGTGGGCAACCCAGAACTTAAATACTGATTTTCGGCCCTACACCTAGCCGATGTGGGACTATTTATCCGTAACATTCTCCTCCACCCAATCACGTGACGTCCTCATCACGAATCGGTTCCACCGAGGGTCCCACTGTATCATGGAGAGTCCACAAACCTGGCAGACAGTAATCTGCTCTGATACCACTTGTCATCTCCCAAAAGAGCCCTTAAGAGAGGTGGGCAGCCCAGGACTTAAATAATGTTTTTCGGCTCTACACCTAGTCGATGTGGGACTATTTGTCTGTGACAGCTAGCAAACTAAACTATAAACATTGTTTTAAAGCCAACAGTAAAGAAGTTTGCTCCTAATGATATGTTATTGAACCAATGAAGGGTCGACTCTCGGAGCGATGTGAGGAACAGGTGACATTTGAGTGTGTCAATGGTCCTTAGTAGGCATACTACCTATTCGAAAGAAGCAATATGATTGATCGGGTCTGATTGTCCCCGATAGGGTTCGAATGCTCGAATTTTGAAGCGTTCGAGGGGTTCAGCTTTGGAGATTTCTTTGGAGAAGGTGTTCTCAGGTTGTGCGAGTAGCGGTGCTTCCATGACCTCAAGTTTGTGATGGTCGAGTGGTACGGAACCCGTGCTATCGGGGTAGTGTGTCATAATCTAGTTCAAGGGAAAAAGGGATCCTTACAACGTTCAAAGCGGATACCCTTCGCAGATGATGGGAAGTCATTAGTTGTGGCAGTTGTACCCTTTCTGAGGCAGGTGAGCTTCAGATTGTCTCTATGAATTTCTCTTTGAGTTTGTTGATCTCCTGAGTCATAAACTCACGAGTGATGTTCATGTTTTCAGCGGCTTCTCAAGGTTGGGGATCTTCTCCTCCTCTTGTTTGTGACGTGATTTCACACTAACCGCACTTTTTAGGGTGTTGAAACCAGATTTGTTCGTCAATCAAATCCCAAGAATAGAGCGTAAAGGAAGAGATAGAGAGGAGACTTAAGAATACAATATTAGTAATGTATCTCTAAGTTTCTCCCAAAAGGTCCCTTTACATTTTATTGTTGCTATATTAGTAGTAAATTAGGCAAATTTTGTGAAATATCAGTAATACCCCTGAAGTTTTATGTTGTTAATCGGTCATCGTTAAATGTCCCCGAGATAGTCATAGATATAATTGATTTGTTGCTTAACAAATCTCCATATTTGCCGCCACTAAGTTGGCAAGACAATTGCTCTTGCAAACCATTTATCTTACCTCTAAGCGGACATTTTTGGTTCGATCATTTGATTCATTCAATCCCCACCAATTTAACAGATCCTCGGCTCGCCGGAGTCGATCCCTTGACACGTGTCTTCGATTTGATCCATTGTATTTTATCACAAATTAATAAAACCACATACACAGCATTACCTTGGTGTCTAACATGATTGCAATGACATTATCCTCAGACCTAGCATTATACTCTCTAACCAAATCAATACTTTTCTGATGTGATTTATGATCTCCATGTGACATATTAAGCCGGGCAACATTCATCCCTTCTTGAGCAAGCTTCCATATCATTTCACGAGAGCTTGTAGAAGGCCCTATTGTGCACACAATCTTTGTTTTTCTTCGAAATTTCGTAGACACCTCCATGTTGCTTTCCTCTTGCTCGCCTGGCTGAAAAAAATGAGATGCATTCTTCTCCCCAAATTAACGTTAAAATGATGAAATCAGTCAAAAAAAAGAATGAGGAATATGCGATGATTTCACTAATTCCCAAACCAATATTCAAACTTCCCAAAATCAACACAGAAAAAACGTTGGAGAGCTCACCACACTCACCGGCCCATTGACAGAAGCCAATCCAGCCAGCTCGCTTTTCTCCATCGTCCCCTCCGATCTCACCACCATGCCTCCCCGGAATGATGACGACGAACGAGACCACCCTCCAGTCACGGGGAGCGACCGACTTACATGTCGGGAGGAAGCCAAACCAGCGTGGTCCCTTCCCGCCGGCGGCTTTCCCCACAGAATGCTACCAATCTCCGCTGAAGTTGCCATTAATCGATTAGAAAAAACTCCCTGAACATAAGATGAAAGATGGGCAGAGCAAAAAGGAAGAGATTTTATAGAGAAGATTGATGGTTTCAATGGTGCGGGAACTTAGCTGAGCGGTTTCTGTGGGCAGGCGAATAGAAGGACGCAGAACTTGTGGACGGAGGGAGGAGGGGGAGACAGTGCGAGAGATCGAAGCCAGTGGAGCCTTGCTGCTTTGTGTTTGGCTGGCATATATAAATAGAAAGAAATTGGTGTTCGTTATTTATTGGAATTTTATTTTTCCTTAAACTCTATGAGAACATTAGATAATTGAAGTGGTGGCAAAGCTAAGAAAAAAAAATAATTTTTTAAAAAAACTATAATTATAATTATAATTATTTAATTTTTTCATAAATGACAATTATTTTTTTTATAATGACTCTACTTTAAACATATTTGAAAAAATAGCTTTACACCAGAAAGGTTTTTAGAAACTAATAATAAATAAATTCCCCAAATATAGTTGTGATAGTGGTCTAAAATGAGAGAAAATATTATGTATGGTGATCACACGTCCAGATGACAGTCCGAATGGGCCGTCATGCGATTCACGATAGCGTGACCGCATCTAGATCTTCGTTCGGACATGCAATCAGTCACGTGTAATAATTTTTCTTAGAGCGCACATCAGCAAACAAAATGTTATCCCAAAAAATTCTTTTTCTAGTTTCACTACATCTAGAGCTAGAAGTGTTTTATGAAAATGTTTTAACAAAGGATGGATTTTGGAGGAGTGGGGTCGACAAGACAAAGGCATGTAAATACTTATTGGAAGCAAGAGGAAACAAAAGTGCTCTTGGATCGAGATCATAGAAAAAGAAAGAGAACGCCACAAGAAGAAATTTAAAGCCTAAGAGACATGAAGGCCTAGCACCGTCGACATTGCAATTTTGATTACCATTTATTAATTATTAAATTTTGAAAAAAAAATTATTTTAAATCGGGAATTTTAAATGGAAGAAAGAAATGTAGTTTCTTTCTTAAACAAAAATAAAATAAAATAAAGATTAAAAAGTCATTTAAACACTTTTATCATTTATATTTTTCTATTTTCGTTTGAATTTTGATGCAAATTAAAAAAAAAAAAAATTAATTATATCATGATATTCTTGAAAATTATTTAAATAGTGAAATATATTTCAATGTTGGTGTGGTGATCATCAAAACAACAAGCTCAATATGTCAATTCAACAACACAAGCACGTCTAAATTCAAATCCATATCTACCCAAATGAGTTGCCAACTACGTGTTTTATCTTGGTTAGCGATCATAGGCTTAAATATTTGTGCCAATGGCATACATCAATCTTATTGGCATTTAGGAGGCATCGATGCTGCTAATGTTGCATGGACCCGTTTTATTGGTGATGATGAACAATTGAGAGATGGCATTCGAGCAATAATAGTTGTATAGTGATAGTCGAGCGACAATAATCTCACGATAGCGATTACTGATTTCATTCATGGGACAAAGATGTAGGATTCTAAAAATCTATGGAATCTCTTTTGATACAATAATATGGAAGTCTATTCATAAGTTTATTAAAATAATTTTTTTTTATTTATATTAAAATTCTCAAATACTCCATCGGATAGTATGTATTGATTGTCTTAATCATGGATAAATTTTTAGACATTCAAGTATACTTATGACATTTGAATTAAATGATCTTAAATTAGAATAATGTTGTCAACTTTTAATTGAACTTGAGTGTTCAATTTATGATCATTTAAACTCCAATCAAAGTATTAAAAAATAAAATATAAAAACTCTGAAAAAAGTACTATTTTTTAGTGGTTGGGTTCATCTTTCCAGAACATTCATTATACTTTAGGTTTTGCCAGAATCAAAGTTTCATGAAGGTTGCAACTAATTTTGAAAGTTTTGAATTAACATTCTTGCATCAATATCGGCAATTGGTCACTTGAATTTTCAAGCAGCATACAAACAAAAAAAAAAAACTATTATTTTTATTTAAATTAATTTTGATTGGTCAAAATTTTTCCAATAAAAATCTATAAATAATTAACATGCTTATGAAATACATTAGATAAAATCAAAGCTCAGAACTATAGCCATCAAAAAATGAGGGATACAGATGCATTTGGGGCAGTAGTGTAGTGAGGATGCGGTGTTCCACCGCTCATTTTTGTATTTGGCAAAATTATGTTTTGTCTATTTCTTCAAAAAGTTGTGATTTGCAGCCTAACATGTCTGAGCAGTGGCTACTAGAAAGTTACGGTCTTACTTTAAGAAAAGAATTTAATAATCATCGCACATTTTTGAACAGTTTTGCTTCCCTATAAAGGTGCGGTCTAACTTCTTTTTTCTCTTCCTTAAAATTTGATAATTCAAACTTAAATTTTAATAGCTTACTAAAAAGTATAGTAACAATTTAACGAATAAACTCCAAGAGGAATTTGACTTATGGCCTTCTTACATTGGAAATAGTTGGTTAAAGCTACTGAGACTACCAGCAATTTCTACAAAACTCCACACAATTTTCAAATTACATAAAATATCATCAGTAAATTTAGTCAGGCAAATACATGTAGCTGGAACTGTATACAGGAATGAAGATTCTTGCTTGATATGAATGAACCAAGCCATATGGATTGCATGTAGTATATATTAAATGAAAGAGGCTTATCAGGCGCGCAGAAATTATGAAGAAACTCCAAAAGGCAGAAGTGCTGCAGCCACCATTCTTCCTTCTTCATTTAATATATTATATGTGGAAGCTGCATTTCTCTGTCAAACAAATGACAAAAACTACTAATGAATGATAAAGGAAAAAGACAAGCAAAAAAGTTTACAAATATACCGCACAATTCTTATGTGTTTACATGTCTATGTTCACATGTCTAACACCCAAAATTTGATATTTACACTTGCAAAATCTTGGTCTAAGACCTATGCATGAAAAAGTGCAAGTTACTCATAAAAAGATAGCGAAAGGGGTAGTTTTGATGTGCTGTTCTATGGTTGAGTGGTAGGCATGTGAATATGATTGTTTAGGTGTTACATATGTAAAACATAGCTGAAGGTTGCAATTTCTCGATAACTGCAAAACTAAATTTATATATTTATATAATTGTATTTAAAAAACTGTTTAGGCATAAGAAAATACCGAGTCAATAGCTTCCAGTTTCACGCCTATAGATCGTAGAAATTTTGGAAGCTCTGGATTTACAGGTTCAATATGCCTTCCGCAGCCGAGAATGAGAATCTCTGTATAAAGATTTTAAAAAATATAAATAAATAAATAACAGTTTTTACAGTTCACCACTTATACTGGATAGTTGTGCAAAGAACAAAAAAAAGACTGCAGATTAAGATAAGCAGCAGAAGCTTTATGTATTAATCTGTTTCAAAATGTCCAAATATATTAGATTATTGACAATTACTTATTCACTCCAAATATATTAGATTATTGGCAATTACTTATTCACCAACCATGCTCTAGGTTGATCGAAGAAGCTTTTCTGAGGCGCAATATTGCGCTGCATATGTGACATAAAATTTTGAAAAATTTACATACATTACCACTCATTGTTATCTATATACATTTCTAACACCTAACCATTCATTTTTACATATATGCCACTTTGGGGGAAAAAACAGCAATTCTTAACTAAAATATCCAAAAAAACATGAAAATGGTCAAATTCAGATCAAATACCTGGAACAGGCCTCAGGATCTTGAAAATGGATAAGCTGCACTATGTTCATAAAAATTGAGCATTAGTTCTTTAATGCAACTAACAAATTTTGATACCAACTATTTAATATAAGAATATCAATTTAATATAAGAATATCACTAAGATGGGTCTAAGAAAAATATAGTGCTAAGAGATTCAGTCTAATAAAATAACTCTGATTCAAAAACTAAAATGAGTATTTCATACAAGTAACTCTGCTACATACCTTTCTGCATTGATATCCGAAAATCTTTTCGGTGCCCAGGACATGATTTTGTTCTCAACAATTAGCAAGCTTCCCTCATATTTAATCTTATTAATTGTGAAACCTGTGTCAGAGTACCTAGATAAAGAGTTTATTAATCAAATAGTAATGTGAGCGTCTGCTAAAAGAAACAAAAGATAATGAGATCAAATAATTTGGAGCAACCTCTAAACCAAAGCGTTCAACATTTTTTTATCTCAAAGTGAGTGCTTCAAATACAATCAAAGTAAAAAATGGGATATCAAGCCAAGATATAAAAAAGCAAAGCATCATATTCTGCAAAATATCATAAACAAATTAATGCAGTTTTAACCTGCATATTGAACTTCGCTAATTACCAGAGTAAAAGGTCAACAAAATCACATTTAATACCTGAAATTTATTACTTGAATACAATCCAGCAATTTTAGAAGTATCAATTACAGGATAAGTGATATCTTATGTTTATTTTTATCATCAGCCGTGGCATCAGTGGGCATGCCTTATTCAATTCTTGCAAATTATAAAATACATAAGTAACATCCAATTCTTACTTATTTACATACCCAACACCTAAACTCTATTTATATTAAATTTATACCAACAAAACCATCAATATCACATAAAAAAATGTCACTATTTTAACTTTTAGAAAGTGAAATACACATTTTCATGCATAGGTAAGGCTGCATATCAACAACAACAACAACAACAAAGCCTTAATCCCACTACGTGGGGTCGGCCACATGAATCCTTTTTCTCCATTGCGTCCTATTTAGTGTCATATTTTCATTTAGTTCTAATAAATTAAGATAGGTAAGGCTGCATATGTATGTAAAAATTGAAGCATAGATGCTAAATATTTAAATACATAAAATTAAGTGGTATGTATGTATATCTTCCATAATAATAAAATAGGCAGAGTGTAAGTACAGTTGTACACTATCATAAGAACTAGATCAGAATGTGTGTCGTTGGGTATGAATACTTTAAAGGATTTGCATCTAAGGTTCTTACATGGGTATGAATAGAAATTAGCAATTTGATAATTGAGATATGTTTAATTTAACTGTTTTATTTACGTAGCTTTCAATTTCAGTTTATTTATAAGACATAGCATGCCTATAATGATGAAAAATGCCAATGAGAAAGGACTTGTTCTCTTAGCATTATGATTCTCTGGTCCAATTTTATTTAATTCGTTAGTTACAGTTCATGGATATTTCCAGGGTACAGTAAATGAGCTATCAGGTAATGAAGGTTCCAGTGGCCTGTTGTTTGTGATTTCTCTAGTTCACCTGAAACCACAATCTCCAGGAATGTACACGTGAGTAGACATTTCTTTGTTACTCGAGTTCACCTGAGATTGCTATTTACAGAGGTTCACTTGATTTTTTGTTTGGATCCATGGACAAATTCTAAAAAATTAATATTTTAAATCAACATATAAAAAAAATCGCAAATCAATTGAGTTTCCACGTCTCACTTGACCAAGTGGAACCACGTGGCTAAGTCACCATTTCACATGGTAACTCATGCTGACGAGGATTTAAAACTCTAAATCCCCAAATCTTCACCTGATTTCAATCATTCCTCCCAAGCGACGGCCCTTTCTCCATTTCAGAGAGCAATTCTTTGCTCTCCAATCTCCATCCACTTCCATCGAAACCCACCAATGGCGTCGAATGGTGCTCGCACCAAAGGCGCCGGAGACCCCGCACCGAGGCAAGTGTGCCCAGCCCTCCCCTCTCCAGTGCGACATCCAATTGCTCGAGCGATTGTGACAGGCCGAAGGTTCGCTTTATGTTCTTGATTTGTAGTATTCCTTTTGTAGCATAATGTGCACGATTTGGTATATATAAATTATACTATGGACTGTAGTTTGATTCATTTATGTTATAGAAAGTTTGAGAGCGTTGATGATAATTTTTTGTAGCTTTTATATGCACCTGACTAGTATAAGGATTTTTATGCTTCCTATGATGATAATGTGGTGTCTTAGGTTAACTTAGAGATTTTTAGGCAATCATTAATGTCATTAACAGCCAAAAGACTATGCATATGTCTCATTTTATTGGTTTGATTTTGATCTAAGCACTATTTTTATTCCTAATTTCTTTTTTCCTTCTATTATTGGAATGTATTTTTAGTAGTAGTGGCTCTAGTGACAGAAGTGTAACTTTGGGTGATCAAATTATTAAAAGGTGTAAATGAATTAGATATCTCGGGTCTGTTGTTCAAAGCGATGGTGATATAGATGAGGATGTTAATAGTAGAATTCAAGTTGGTTGGTTGAAGTTGAGGAATGCTTCGGGTCTTTTGTGTGATAGAAAAGTACTGCTTACACTGAAAGGAAAATTTTATAAAATAGTGGTGAGACCTGCAATGCTCTATAGGGTTGAATGTTGGCATTTAAAAGAGAAGCATAATATTAAGTTAAGTTTTGTCGAGATGAGAATGATTAGGTGGATGAGTAGCTTTACATTTAGAGAAAAAATGCGAAATGAATATAACCGTGATAGGGTTGGTGTAGCTCCTGTGACGGACAAAATTAGAGAAAGTCTCCTTAGTGGTTTGGTCACATTAAGCGTCGACTATCTAATGATCTGATTAGGAGAGAAGATGTTTTAGATTCGATTTATGTTAAGAAAGTCAGAGGTAGACCTGGGAAGACTTGGGCTTATTGTATAAAAAATAATCTTAATTAATTAGAACTAAATGAAAATATGGCACTAAATAGGACGCAATGGAGAAAAAGGATTCATGTAGCCAACCCCACGTAGTGGGATTAAGGAGGCTTTGTTGTTATTGTTGTTCTTTTATTGGAATGTTGTACCTTTTATAATCTCAGTTATTAAGACACTGATGACATAGGTTTATAGAAAAATTATGCTCTTCATTGTGATATATATTTCTATTTTGATTTCAATGATTTTGTTATTTATTGAAATAGTTGTAATTCATTGTAAAATTTGCTAGAAAATTGTATGATTTCTTACCATCCTTGTTTGACGAATTTGTTTAAAAAACTAAAAACTTTCGTGATATATATATATCATATTTTCAACCAATGATTCTTTGATTTTTTATATTAAGTTCACAGAGAACAGAAAATTTGTGGACCAAATAATTAGAATAATATGTCAATGATTGATTAGAGCTCATTTAATAACCAGATCTATATTCATTCAGTTTTGAAGCTTTATTCTTATATATTGTTCTATGTGGCAGATAATGATGGCCAAAAAACTGCTACATTTTGTTCCATGTGATTGATGCTAATAGTCATTTGTCGTTTAGGTCTTTGANTAATGATGGCCAAAAAACTGCTACATTTTGTTTTAAGTGATTGATGCTAATGGTCATTTTTCATTTAGGTCATTAAAGGTTAATTAGTTGATAAATATGTTGTACTCTTTCTTTATACGTAGAAGTATTAAGTTAATTCATTCCTATTAAAAATATTTGTGTCTATCAATAATTTTAACTAGTTGTAAGCTCTTTAATTCTTTTCATAAATAGTCTGATCCTTGCATTGTTGAACTATATCATTTTTTCCACATATTCATAAATTCCATTCATATTGATAATATATGTTGCTTGATTTTTGCAGAAGTACGTACAAAATGAGTAAAACTATTGTCTAGTCGATATTATGGTATCACAGAGAATTAATTGTATTTGAAAATGTTACGTCAAATTATATAGAGGGTAGAAGTAGATCAATTTGTGTCCCATTGCATACGATTTATCCAGAGTTGAAAATTTTAATACTTTGAAGCTTGATATATGACTTGTCAAAGTATAATTTGAATGTAGTATGACGTTACCCAGTCAATAATAAATTTATTGTAACTAATGTCGATGATAATAAGATAATTGAAATTGTTCTAGTAGAAGTTTAAGTTAGAGTACTTTGTGTAGCATAAGTTTCAAGTTAGAGTAGAGTACTTTATGTGGAGATTGTTTTGTCTCAGATAGATAATCATAATGTAGATCAAATAATATAAGAACCTTCATCGAACATTTATGAAGAACATTTATATTATGGCTATTAAAATAAATTCTAATATACTAATAACACAGTTAATTCACTTGCAGAAATACTTTTACTTGCAATTTCTTAATGGTGGGTAGCTCCACACAAAAACTTTGAAGGATCTTGTAATCGGATATATAATTACCTCCAATTGTTGAAGAGTATGACATAATGGATAACAATTCAATTGATGATAATAATGGTACTAACAGTGAGTTGGATGAAGAAGAGGTTGGGAGCATGATAATGTAGAATTGCATAGGCATGCACTGATATAAGATAATGCAATTCTTAATAGTAGCATAGCAAATCAAATGATTAATAACAATGAGTATATCCAATAATGTGACACTGCACAGGAGTGGGATGAGAATGATAGCTTTGATTGTCCGATTGAGCAAATAATATCTATTCAAGAAAATTTTATTTTAGGAACTGTCAAAAGATATATTTTTAAAAAAAAAGTGAATCTCGATGTACAATTGGTGGGTTGTCAATACTTCATAGTATCGAGAATAAAATAGTGAACTAAACCAGACAAACATCGTCTAGAGAGTGCTTGAAAGATTTCTAGCAAAACAACCCAGCATAGTTGCACCCATCCCAATATGATGTCCATACACAAACAATGTATATCTAAATTAATTTCACTTCTCATTCTTCCATATATCCAACACGAAATGGATCTAAAACCAAAGGAAATCGTTGGTCGTGTGAAATTTAAGTTTAACATAAAAATATCATACATTAGAGTGTGGGATGATATGATAAAGATAATTAAGGCAATTTTTTAAAGTTCTGAAAAAAGCTATATCATTCAATGTATAAATTTATGAGATGATAAGATTTTTGGTCTTTCAGCCCACGATTAGAGGATGGCTTCACTTTCAACAACTTTTAAATATGGATGAAACATTTTTGTTAGGAATATATATGGGCATTTATGGACTGCAGTTGTTATTGATGATAATAATGATATATTTATGTTGACATTCGCCATTATTGAGTCTGGCAAAAATGAGTCTTGTTCGTGATTTCTAAAACCGTATATGAAAAATGATTTATGCATCAGCACAAATTATGCGTACTGAGATTGCGCGTGTTTATCATAATATCTTTTCTTGGGCGGCACACAAACATTACTTCAGAGATTTGCGTGAGAATTTCAAGAAAGTATTTCGTAGCATGAGTATATCAGATGTGGAGACTGTTTGACAGAAGATGTATTGGGTGGGCTGCAACGACGATATGTATGTATTCAATCAGTACATAACATACATAAAAAAAATTAAAGAACTTGTTGATTAGCTTCTACAAAGAGATCTGACCAAGTAGAGTCTACAAATGCATCAGGGTATTTTAATTGAGTCCTAAGATGTGCTAGAAGATTGTTATTACAAGCTCTAATACATTTCATTTATTATAAAAGTATAAATCCCTTTTTAAAGATGCATACAACTGCAACTGAGCTGGAATAAAGAAATAAATCCAATTGTTCACGAAAAATAGCCACATGTCTAAGGAGATATCAGTCTAAAGCTAAAAAGTTGTCAACAACAACTCAAAGATGATGCACGAGTACCGAGACTTATGATTTTTCATGACAAATTTATAAAGTTCATATCAGCAACAATCAGGGTGCAATATATTCTTGCATTAGGCATAAAATATTTTATATGTTGTGCCCACATGTGATTGTAACATTCAAATACCATCAGCTTAATCACAACTCATATATTTCATAGTACTATTTGATCCACCAATATAAGAAAACATATGCAGATATAATTCCACAGAACACTGAACGATAGAATTTGATGATACAAATGGTATTATTGAGCTTCTTTCACATACTTTCAAGAGAAAATTCGGATGGTCGCTGACTAAATGCCACATCAATCATAAGGATAAGAATAGAATAAGAAACACCATAATTTGCAGTTTGTTTGCGACCAACAGAGCTCAATAAATCTACAAATCTACTTAAGCTCAAAAGTAACAGAAATAATTTTTTTGGTCTGATTATTTTTTTCTTTTTTTTTTTTTGGTTTTCTTGTGAAACTCACACGAAATAATAAATATTGTATGTGTAGATATCATTGTTGAGAAGTAAAAATGACATCACCATGAATGTTAAGTCGGGTATAACTATGGCCAACTCCTCGCGTTGCTAGTCCTATTTTTAAATTTGGTACTATGATTATCTCATGGACCTATTAATTTTACAACAAAATTTATTTGAACTATGATGTCCATGCACCTTATAACAATATTTTATTTCTTTCTCAATTAGCTGTCAGTCTGTTAAATTTTTCAGTAATGTAAAAATCTTCCCTTTTCATAATTTGTTTGTGTCAAATTTCTTTCATACATCGTATTTGATGGATTTTTTTTTTTTAATATTACTTTCTTTATGAGCTTATTGTTAATGAATATCAAATATAATATTTAAAAGATCATTTCCAAGCAAGTAATTCACCTTTTCATTGAAAAAAAAATTTCTCTATTTAGTTGGCACACTCATATGATTAATGAAAAATATTTTATATATATGTATCATGACTAAGGAACAACATAGGCTTCACTGTCGACGACGAGTCGACGGTAGCTATGGCTCCCAACCAGTAGATGTACATACTAACATTGTTGCTCTACGTGGCTAACATTGAGCCGCACACCCTGATGGTTGATTGCTGCAACGACCTTCTCGACGATCATCCGAAGGTAGGTGTTGTGTACTACCACTATACTGATCAAGAGCTCACATTAACATTTCAAAAGGGTCAGGCGCAGAAAAGTACAAGCATGCCTCTCAGATGGCTAAAATAAATTTTCTGTAGTGATTCTTGCATAAAATTAAATGATATTGTATTTTAGATGTATATTCATACATACATTTTATTCATATTAGGTTGTTTTTTATTATCTGATATGTATGGATGCGAGATCAATCTTCAGTACTTATCATTAATGGAGAAACTAAAAGAACTTTCAATATAGAGAAACTAAAAGAACTTTCAATATACTCATTTAACGGTGCAGTGTAATGTAATATCCCTTTATATACAATATCTCGACGTCAGGATATGTCGATATTGCATGTCCCCAGCGAGTAATGCTGAAGCGCACAAACTGACCGACCTCTTAAAAAACATTTTTGATGCTCTTTTCTCGATTGTTGTGGCTTTGACATCTGACCTCTATGTCGTAAATAATGATTATTGAGGTGATATTGGGGGACATACAAAACTATCATGTGTAGAGAGCTAAATAAAAAAGTTAAACCGCTCATCCAAAATGAGAGTGAGATCTAATAAAATGTGATGGTGTAGTGAGAGTCATAATATACTATTGAATGCACATACATCCTACAATCCAACTATGTTGCAAAAGATTAATGAATTTTAATCAATAGAAACAGATAGTGCACTGCTAACAACTGCTATGAAATCTAATAGTCAAATATGAATGGCAACCCTGCAATATTCTCTGCACTACAAAAATCATATGTAATATGCATATTTTGACGGATCTATCTATAAATGCCTTCAGATGCATCTATCATTTACTGAAATGGACTATCATCACATCTTCCAAATGTTGGTTAAAATAACTTCTCTATTTTTACGAGTGATGGCACTATAAACATCAAAATTGTTTATTTTTTATTGAAAAAAAAATATTTATCTTAATTTTCATACTTCATATGATTAATGATAAATAGCGATGGAGTTTAGCTAGTGATAATTAGTTAGAAGTGAATTTTAACCTAAATTCTAACAAAGAATGGATACAGGCCGACTAGGGACAACACATGTAAAATTTTTCTTATGTGTTTTTAACTCCACTTACACATGAATTTATTTGTGATTGAATTTTATTTTTCGAAACTTAGTTTAATTGATTACAAAATTCATTATAAAATTTTTTGTTGAGTAACCCATAAAGGATTCACATAGTAAATGGTTTTCTATCGAACAAAATCAGGTCACTCCACATAGAAGCGTTCTTTTTCTATTATTGAAAAGACTAGAAAGAGTATTTTTAAAAAAATAAAAAATCCTCTTTTGCGGAACATGCATACTTTTGATTACAAACCACGTACCAAAAATGGTTGAGGATGTTATGGTTTAAAAATCATTATGAAATGGACCAATACTGAGATAGATATTGATAAACTTAATTCTAAAGTCACAAGTGCCAATTCTATGCTTTAAAACTCAATGATCGCAAATACTTTTCATGTTATTAACTGCCAAAAAAATTTGGATAAGTCAATCATTACTTATTTATGAAAATAATAAGATTTGAAACAATAATATAAATAGACCAGTTCATGTGTTTGAACTATTTAACATAAAAAATGATGCACGCTAGGTTATAAATAATTTACATTCTCAAAATAAAACTCATAAGAATGTTGATCTAGCCCATAAGATTATATAGTGCTTGCCTGAAAAAATGAGATCCTAAGGCATCTCCCATCTCAAAACCAAGGAAATTGTCCATTTATACTCTTGAACAACTTCCTGATTCTTTAATAGAACACAAGCAAACTATGCTAGCAAGAGAAAATAAAATGCTAAAAAAAAAATATAACAAGAAGCAAAGGTTGTAGCTCTTCAAGCTCAAGAATATGAAGTATCCACATCAGAAAGGAAATGAGAAGTGGTAGAACTTGTCATGATCTCATTATATTTGGGATCAGTCTTGAAGAAAGGCTTATGAAAATTCTAAAAATTATACGATAGTGATATAAGAATTCTTTTGCAAAAGAAAAAAAGATTGCAAAAGAAAAAAAGAGTTGCATATTTTCATTGTATAAAGCAAAACTATGGTTTGTAATTATGCAATGTGAGGCTCGCCTCAACATTTTTTAAGAAAAATTCAAAATGAAGCTTACACCTCATTGTGTACTACATGAGACTTACGCCTCACATAATGTGAGGCATACTTCACCTCAATTCCGATAAGATTCATGCAATTAGATCAAGTTTTTTTAGAATAAATTTAAGAAAAATAAACCTAATTGATATTCCTTACTTACCCATATAATATACAATTGGGGACATAATTAAAGTAGATACTACCAACATATTTATTATTTTAAAATCTAATAAATATTCTTATGAATTAATATTTAATAAATAAAATAAGTTGTTTAAGATTAAAAACAAAGAAAATTGAGAACATGGACATAACTGAAGATGAGGTGACAGAAAAAATGTTGTTAAGTTGATGATTCTAATGAAAGCACATTCAGTGATAAAAGTGAAGGAGAGTTTTGAAATAAAAAAATTTAATATTAGCGGCTTGTTATGTTCTTACTTTTATGGATGATAGAAGAAGTGTGAGTGAGACTAATTGTATATTACTTATTTTGAATAATTATCTTATCACATCGAACTTTGATATTTGCATAACCCTTTTTATTTTATGGTTTGATGTTTAAATGTTAAATATATTAGTTCTTATATTGAACAATTTATTAACTTGACCATATTAAAATGTTAATATGTTACATTTTAAACTATTAATATGTTGGGATGCTAATATATTATTTCTTATTACATACTTTGAACTCAGTACAATAATTATTGCTTGGTATAATTTATTGGCTCCAAGGCTTATACCTTAAAAAATCTCGAGGCATGTTCCTTGTCATGCTAATTAAAAACACGTCAAAATCTAAGTGATAAATTTTCAACTTTGGACGGAACATATTAAATGGGATGTATAGAACTAGTTGAAAGTGGAAAGAACGAGAAAAAAAGGAGAAGCACAAGAATAAGAAAAAAAAAAAAGAAAGATATAAAAAATAACATCAGCTTGGAGTAAAATGAAAATAAAAATTTTGAATTATGTTTAGTGGGCATTGTGGATCTCAACAGGCATGTGTTTTAGAATTTTCTTACAAAGAATTAAAAAATGCTTATAGAGCGAATGTGTTGGTTCGGACAATTTTTCCACTAATTCAAAGGGCGCAATAGCTTTGCTAGCAGCGACTAGTAAAGAGTGTAATCCTAATCCGCATGGAAATTAGATGTGGGCATAGGTCAATTGAGAGAACCATGTAAAAATTGTTTTATGTGTTCTTTACTTGCACTTAAATTTATGTATGATCTCAAAAATTTTGTTGCACTTAGTTTAGATGTTAATTTTTTTTAATAAATAAATTAACCCCTCCGTTTGTTATGTTATACATCATAGCCTTTTGTTGGATATTCCCTTAGTTCTCTTTATTTCTCCCGTTAACTTGTTATATGTCTTCATAGATGCCCAACAATGCCTCTACTCTAATTGTATTTCATTTTAACGTTTTATTTTGCTTGACTGTATATGTTTATGATAATTGGGCCTTAGAGTTAGAAAATGAATCGTATTGATATAGACTTCGGATTTTAGAACATTTCAAGCCCTTTATCTTATATGTGATTTGTAATCATTATTTTTAATCGTGAAAAATTTAACAATATAATATTCATCATGATAAGTAGAACGCCTCACCTCCTATCACTACCTCTTAAAACTTTGTTTACGATTACACTAAGGCTCCGTTTGGGACCGTGTTTTTTTAGCATCGCGGCCCCAAACCGCGAACTTTTCGTTTTTTTTTTACGTGCTTTCCTTCAGCGGCAGCGGCCGTTTGCCGCTAAATAGGAAGAAAGCGGGCCACTTATCACGCGGTCTGGCGTTGTCGAGCGTTAATACCTCCCTTGCCCCACTCGAAAGCTGCCTTAACCTTGTTCGGGAAACCACTGCTCCTTCCTTGTCGTGAAGCCCCGCTGCTCCCTTGTCGCGAAGACTCCCCTGCTCCTCCCCTTGCTAGGCCGTTGCTCATCTTTCACTGTCGCTCTCGGGTGTGCAGTTCTGATCGAAGCAGCTTGCCCCGCTCGAAAGTTGCTCTAACCTCGTTCGGAAAACTGCCGCTCCCTTGCATGTCGCGAACCTACGCCGCTGCTCCCTTGCTTGTCGCGAAGCCTCCCCTGCTCCTCTCTCGGGCGGCTGCTCATCTTCCACCGTCGAGTCCTGATCGAAGCCGCTGCTCTTAATCGGTATGTCTCCTTTCAATTTTTTTTTCTATATTTTGTTGTACTTTGTGGCTTCTTATCCAAGAATCCTTCCTGTTGTTTTTAGTTGTTTTTGTATTCATCAGACCGCTTTCAATTTTATTACAGACAAGATAAATATTTGAAGTTATTGAATTATAATTGATAAAGATTGATTTTTAATTTTTCTAAACAGTTTTTTACGGTTAATCTTGCATCTCTGCTCTTACATATTATTCAATTCATGTTTTCACCATTTTTGAAATCTTTTTGTTTATTAATGCTTAGTTCTTATCAAATATATCTATATCTATATATACATATACATCTTTCTGTTTGGTAACAACTTGAATGAATTCACTTGCAAGGATGATTGAAAATCTGATTAGAAAGATGAATGAAATGTTGAAATTGGAGGGATAAGAAGAAAAATGAATTTTTTAAGCTCATTAATACCCAAGCATTTGTTTAATAGAAGATGATATTATAAGCCTAGAAAAAAAACTTAGTTGGAATAACTTATTACCCATATTAAGATCGAGTGCCCATTCCTTTCAGAATCTCTAAAATAGTGATTCACATTTTATTGCATACTCTCACGGGATTGATTTGATAAACATGATTTAGTTCAAATGGTCATTTAACAATACATGCTTAAATAATATTTGTACAAGTTTTGATTTGTTTTTCTACTTTCTAATTGATTTTACTGCTATGTTTCATGTGTTTGTTTTGATTTAGTATTAACATGGATAATAAGCCTAAAGAGGTTATTACACCCGCATTATGAGAAAAAGAAACGAAAATATTATTTTGTGATCTCTGTCTTAAAGAGATTGAACGGGAAAATAGATCTACGACCTATTTTAATAAAGAAGGGTGACAAAATATTATCAGATGATTCAAGGAATGTACAGGCAGGGAGTACGACGGGTTGCAAATGAAAAACAAGTGGGACCAACTGAAGAAGAACTAGAAAATTTAGAAGGAATTGAAAAGGGGATCTATGGGTCTGGGTTGAGATCCAGTGAAGCGAATAGTTGATGCATCCGATGAATGGTGGGCCGAAAGAATTACGGTGAGCATTGTTTGTAAACTTTGTTATTTTGTAACTTTATAGTTTATTATTAATTTGGTGTTTATCAATTTCCATGTAAGTGGTGTCCGCTGTAAAGAAGTATAAGTTTTCTGGAATAGAACCTGAATTTGAGGAGAAACTCGACCGCATGTTTGGGGGGGTGGTTGCAACGGGGAACTATGCATGTAGCCCAAGCGAGACAGGATTTGCTGGCAATATCGTGAATTTGGGAACCCCTGAAGGTTCAGTTGATTTCATTGACGTCCCCAGCTCGGATAAGAACGAATATGAAACAATTTTCCGTTTCAAACTTCCAATGGTTATTGATAAAAGAAAATCTGGTGCAACTTCCCTCAGAAACAAGCTATCTGAGGCGATTTTTTGTTTCAAGACAGAATGTCAGGCTTCTCATTCAAGCACTATCGAGGAGGCACTTGAAATCCTAAGCGCTACTGCAGAAGTTTATGCAAATGAAGATTTGCATCTACTCGCAGCAGAATTAATAGAGGACCTGGTCCGTAGAGATATCTTTGTGAAGATGTCTGACGCCCGCAGAGTGGCATATATTCGACGTTTTTATGATTGCTTGAACATTTGAGATGTTTTATATTTTTCATCATTATAACATTTCTACTGCATTATTTTTTATAATCACTTGAACATTTGAGGTATTTTTTTTTATTTTTCATCACTAGAACATTTTTATTGTATTTTTTTTTCTTTTTAGAGTTGTATTTGTGAACTCTGTTGTAACTAGGGCTGTCAAAAAAGCTCGTTGTTCGCGAACAGTTAGTGTTTGATTCGTCAATAAGTTCGTGTTCGATTTGTTCGATAAGTAAACGAGACGAACGCGAACAAATTATTTTTGTTCGGTTAGTTAAACGAACCAAACACGAACAGTGATGCGTTCGTTCGTGTTCGAATCGTTATTGTTCGAAATATAAAAAAAATAAAAATAATTATATATAAAAAATTTATGATATTTTAAAAAATTAAATTTTATAAATTATAATATATAATAAATTAATAATAATAATATATTAATATACTATATCAATAATATACAAATATAGATATTATATATTTATATAATATGAGTTATATAATTAATATAATATATTATTTATATATATTAATATTATGGGTGTCAAACTGGCTCGTCGTTCGCGAACAGCTCGTGTTCGATTCGTTCGTTAAGAAACGAACACGAA
>NEWO01000001.1:5242519-5256300 GCA_003013225.1 Phalaenopsis aphrodite
TTGGGGTATCATGTTGCCATTTCTCACAATAATTTCTCATTATATATTCTTTGGGGTATCAGTAGCTATGCATGATATGCTTTCACAGTAATTGTTCGAGACTAACTATTTCATTGTCTTACTTCATAGATTGTGTGTGATTGAAAAATATGCTTGTTTAAGCATAAATTTTGCAAAACAGAAGCACGAAAGAGGAAAACCACAGACAAATTCACTACATGAAACTAGAGGACCATCACCAGATAAAAGCATCAAACCAAAAAACCACAGCCATATTCTTACGGTGCAAATCCAGGAGAAACAAAATATCTCAAGAAATATATAAGGAGAGTGGATATCAGAAGAAGATGATGTTCGACACGACGGGTTAGGGCAGAGGAAGCTGAAGCTCCGCGGGAAAGGAAAATGCAGAAGATGAACGCACGGTTGGAACTAGGGGCAAGCGGGTAAAACTAGGGGCAAGCGGGTAAAAAATATAAGAAATGCGGGCTGTGACGTCAACCCCGCGGCCTGCGTTTTGCTAAACTGCGCGACCGCCGAGATCCAAACTCCGCCCCAAACGACGAATACGCGTAGCGGCCTACTGCACCTTGAAAAAAATTACGCCCCAAACGGACCCTAATTGTAGCCAGAAAACCCCTAAAATTTACATAGGATTTAAAAAATTAGAATTCAAAGCATAAAATTTATTTTATGATTGTATTATATGTATATTATGCATGTATGATGTATTCAAAGACTTGGAAGTTTACCAATAATAATTTTAATTTGTAAAATTGACATACTTGCAACTTAGAGTTGTATTGTATTTGAACTTTATATGGAGCTTATCCATACCATGGGATTATTTTGGAATGATGAGCCAATTCATTTGAGAACTTTTTTCATTTTTATTTTTAATTTACTACACTGTGTGTTTTGGTGCAAAAACTTATAATTTATTTTACAATATGAATTTAATTTATTATCATTATGATACATTGCTTCATTATTATATTATAAATGATTTAATATGTTTCTGTCATTTATCTTTTTATTTTACAAGTATTCAAATGCATGTAGCACTATTTTAAATATTTAAAACATATGTAATTAATATTATGCTAAATTTTTTTTGCTGGAGTATTAAATTAGAAAACTCTTAGCAAAATATAACTAGGTATTTAATCTCAACTAATTAAAATTACTTAAAAGGTAAATAATTATGATTTAGAGTATAGAATTTGATTAATTTTAATGATTCTGAAAGGCATAATATAATATGACATTTAAATTAAAAGAACGTTTAATTTTTTTAAACATATTTATCTCATGCACTTTTGCTTTTGTATGTGCATTAAACACGATAAAAAAATAGAAACAAATTGATTTTGAACTCATTTAAAATTGACTTGGTTTCTGATAGCCAGTTTGAAGCCTGCTTACATATGTTCTAACTTTGAGCAAATTTTGAGGATTCTTGTCAATCCTAGAATTGTCATGACATTGATTATGAGGTTGTTTGGTTTGCTGAAAATGTAATGCATTGTAAAAGATTTGTAAAGTACTATGATTACAATGTATTTGAAATACTTTCGTGTGGCTTGGTTTATTGTAAAATAAATGTAGGACTTTGTATTTTTTTTTTTTTGGTCTGAAACTAATTGATGATAATGCTTTTTAAAATATATTTTTTATTCAGTCTTGGCGGTGGGCGGACATGAGGTTGAAAGCGGTGGGCTGGCCAGAGGATGGTGGGTGGTTGTGGTGGAGGCGGCGGCGGCTAGCGACGGAGGCAAATTGCAGCGGTGGCCAGCAGTCGGCGGAGACGGCGGAATGCTGACAGACGGTCGACGGCGGGCGGGGGTCGGGGTGGGGGGGGTGCGGCTTGCTGATAGGTTTATACATGAATAGTATAATTCAAATTCGGACAAATTGACTTAATTATAAATTTAGCCAATATGAACTATCGTCTAAACTTTATATTCATTCATAATTTATATTGCATTTTTAATTCTTCATACCAAATACATCATTTTCTCAAATCCTCACAAAAGAATTACAATACACCGCATTCACTCAACCAAACAGCCCCTGCACAACTCTATGCTGCAGATTATTTGTGTCTTTTCACAATAACTTGGCTAACCATGGCCTTAAAAGCTTTTAGCAATGTTTCAGAACAAGCTTGTTAGTTTACTGTGATGTAGGTATCAGCTCAACATTCTGATGGAGCATATCACAAGTCTTATTGCTGATATGTTTATATTGAAAGCTTCATATTTATAAGAAAATTTCCATTTCTTCTTTTTTAATAAAAAAGCTGGGTTATGTTCTTTCTATTTTGTGCATTTAGATTGCATGGAAACATTGAATCAATGGTGGTCTTATCTTCCGGAGGAGACGAACGTAGCAGAAGGAGAGATTCAATTTTGTTGTCATTCAAAGATGCAAAGATAACAGTGCTAGAATTCGATGATTCAGCTCACGAATTGCGCACTAGGTAGGGAGATGCCTGATTGACTATTTTCATATTATCATCATGCTGGGTCAAAATGGATCAATGTTTGAAAATTTGGAAGTTTTGCGTTTGTAACTTTTTAAGTTTTTATTAACTTGCAGTTCCATGCACTGTTTTGAGGGGCCAGATTGGCATTATTTGAAAAGAGGAAGAGAGTCATTTTCAAGCGGTCCTACCATGAAGGTTGATCCTATGGGCCGTTGTGCTGGTGCACTTGTGTACGGTCTTCAGATGGTTATTATGACGGCTGCTCAGGTGCGTTGGATTTCTTTAGTTGTATTTCAATTTTTTCTTGAATCTACTTGGCATAAATGCATGGGCGTGCAACTACATGTATGCTTTCTGTTCTGTTTTTACGCTTAATTTTAAGTAGTATAATTCACAACTTGCTAGAAACTAGATGGATCTGACTAAATTTCCTGAACTAACAGTTATGTGGTGTAACTCAATGTTTTGCCATGCAATTTATATATTGCTTTGTGAATGTGTCCATGCTGTCTGCTTCACTCAAACTCACCTTTCTCATTACATTCGTCTCTCAATAGAATCTAATACTAGTTTTGCAAGGTGTTTAAAGCCTATATGACTAACCCCGGATGGAAACTCTCTTGCAAGGTACCAAGTAACTTTAAATGTAATTTTTTGGTCCAGTTATATTAATAGTTTTCTTGGATTTCATCTTTTTAGTTATCATTCTTTTGGATGTTTTAGATTCAATTCATATTAAGAAAGGTGGAGGTAGACCTAAAAAGACCTGAGCTGTTGTATAATAAATGATCCTAATTTATTAAAATTAAATGATAATATGACACTCAATAGGCACAGCAGAGAGAAATGATTCATATAGCTGGGTCAACTTTGTGGGATAAAGGCTTGTTGTTGTATGTTTTTTGAATGTTTGTCAATTAAGATGGTTAAATGTAGATTTCAAACAGTAAATTAATTATGGATTTATAACCATATTCCTTTGTCAGAGGTAGGTTTTTACATAATGCAATTCTTATAAAATTGGGGATTTTGGTGATATTTTGGTCACTTTTTCTGCATCACCTGGATGCTTTTCGAAGGCTGTCTAAAGTACGTCCTGAAATGAAACAATTGTTTGCCACACCTATTGTTAACTACATAGGGATTAGCTGTACAGCCAATTCAGATTATATTGCAATCTTTATGTATTTTTTTGATTTGATTCTGTATAGTTTTTACAATTTTTTTGCCATCAATTAATAATTTCGAGCAAGCTTTTGTCTCAATTACAAGGTATGATTTGCTTTTATTCCAACTATGAACAAGCATTGCTTTTCACTCCGGTTTGAAGATGTGGTGTATTTCATAATTGATTGGTGCCTGGGCTTTATTGATTTGTAAATTTTCTTGTAACTTTATTTTTGCGGCGATTATTCGCCTTTGATTTCCCAGATTTTTTTAGTTTGTTTTGTATTTTATGTAATTTAAGTTTGTAAATGGTTATCATGTATAATTTGAATTTTTTCTATTGAAAATTTCAGTTTGCTTGTGCTCGACGACTAATTTATTTTGTCAACAGGCAGGACAAGGATTAGCTGTAGATGATGAACCTTCAAATATAGGTGCAGGTGCTGCTGTTCGCATTGAGTCTTCTTACATAATAAACTTACGAGATTTAGAGATGAAGCATGTGAAAGATTTTACATTTGTTCATGGTATGTTGTTCTGTTTCTCTACTCATTGCAAGTAATTTACTCTCATGTTTCTGTATTTCTCTATGAGGTTGCACTACTCTAGCAATAATATTTTTATTCTTCTAAAGTAGTGTACGTTAACCTAATCGTTCCACTAACCTACTTCTGTAGTACTAGGTCACAATTTATTTTAACAATATAAATGGCTTGTATAGATATAAATTATGTGAGAAGGGTTCTATCACAATTAAAGGATATTAAAAATTGAATCATAATATTTATTAAAATTTTGCCAGAATTGATGTTAAGGTTTGTTAATTTATTTTCAGATGAATAAAATAATTGAATAATTAGTCAATATTTATATTATCTCGATATTAATAAAAAAAAGTTTATTTTATTAAAAATTATTCAAACTAATATTTTGTTTCTTGAATATTTTATAGTTTAATAGTGAAAAGATAATATTTTTGTGTAAATGAAAAGAAAAAAAAATTGTTTTCATTTTGTTTTAGTTAGAAATTATTTTTGGATATAATTTGTTGAATGAAAATTCAATAACTAATTCAAAATATTGTGTTAAAATATTAAAATACCTTATCTCTTATTTATAGTAAATTTTATTGAAATCAAAACTGGGGAACAATTGAGTCAATTTGTGTGCACTTACTCGCAACATAGTGGTTGAGAATTTAGTTTCCTACCTTGAGGTCACGGGTTCTAATCACACATGCTGTGTTTTGGCCCATCTTTCCAGAGAAAAAAAAAAAGTGAGTCATGCTGTCATAGGCTGATTGGCTTAGGCTTGAAAACAAGCCAAAAGCTTGAATGGGGCCTAACTCAATTAATTAGCTTGCAAACTAGCTCATTTAAAAAAAAAATTAATATAAATATATTTAAGATGCATTTGACTTTAATAGTTGTAGTATAAAATTGTTTAAAAACTGTGTTCTTACTGTCTGCATATGTTACATGCTTGTTGTTTGGTTGTCTTTTTTTTTTTCCTGGTGCTAAAAGACTCGTTTTCTTTATAAATGTGAGAATTCTGTATCCTATTTATTATGCATTTATTTCCATGTAAAACTATATTGTATTATTTTTCTTTTTTTATGAACTTTATTTTTTATCAAAACCTTTTTCTTATGGTTAAAAACTTTGTGCATTTTTCTCTAGTTATGCATGTTCGAAACACCTGTGACATTTCTTGATAATATGTTTTCTTCTCAAAACCATGCAATTCCACAATTCTGTTTTCTTGTAGAACATATATGCATTCCATCTATTGCTCTATGATCATTGAATTCTATAGGGAGCAACTCGTCAGTCTTTGTGAAAGTAGTGGTGACAATTTTAATTGAGTGCAACCTAAAAAAGCACATCATAACATTTCCAAATGGTTCCTAAGACTTTTTTAGATATATATTTTCTTGTGCTCTGCTATTATTGTTAGAAATATATATTTTATACCCGCACTCATGCATGCAACCTATTTATAAATTTATAATCGTAGGGAACACGCTTATGGAGTATTTTGTCCATCTATATTTGAGTATTACTATTTCATGCAATCCTGTGATAACACAATCGAAACCTATTATAGAAAATGAAAGCCAAAGATGTTTGTAACAATATTTGTTCAATAATTATTGCTCTACACTTTATTATGTATTCATTTTTCTTTTCATGCTTAGTAAGTTCTTCAATGCCAACTTGTTTTTTTAGCTTTACCACATTCAACTTGGTTTTTACCATGCCTAAATCTTGGATCCTTGCTATTGAACTATTATTTTGCTTATTTAAATTCTTCTGTTAATCTTTAAGTTTTCTAGTCAGACCTATCTGTACCTATTATCTTGGTAATTTTATACTCTTTGCATATCCTCATTCTTTGATTTTATAAGGCCAGTGTATCCAAGTCTAGCACGCATAGGGATCATTTCATTGTATATGTCTATTGAAACTACTATGGGTTAGTAGTCCAAATGGGTTGGGCCTTTGTATTGGTGATGAAAGGACAAACCGATATTTTATAACATGGTTTAAAATTGTAAAACTGGAGGTGCACCTAAAAACAATTGTTAAAAAGGGATTGAGTCGTGCACCTCATGTTTTGTTAGATGAGGCGAGCACATTAGTGGGGGAGAGACTCATCGCAATTTTAAAGAGTAGTAATTTATCTTTTATATTATAAATTTATATAAAACTAAATCTATCTACAATATCTAAATCACTTAACTTGAGAGGAATCTTGTGGCCTCAAATTCGCAGTTGCTCATTGCAAGACCCTCGCGCCTCATATAAATTTCTCTAAGAAAAGTTAGAATAATTAAAACATTTATTATTTTAAAATTTAATTAATTTTCTTACTGACTTTTTACTGATTGGAATGAGAAAATTGATTGGAATTGAAGATGAGGAAGATGAGGGAAAGATTGGAAGGATGTTGATGCAATTGAGGATGATGGGGAAGAGCAATCATAAATTATGCAGTTATACGACTTGTTTATGTTTAATTAGGAGCAGGATGGAGGGGTTTTTTTTTTTAATACTTCTTGCGGCCTTGTATTATTCTTGTTTGTCTTATTTTGACGATCTCTTTTATTTTGACCATTTTTATGGTTTTATTTTAATATCTTAATTTGATGCTAGTATGCTATTATTTAATGTTTTTCGTCAATTAAATTGTTTAATTCTGAGGCTAACTCCTTAAGATGCCTTGAGGTTTATGCCCATCTCATAGAATAAAATTGCCTCAACACTATTTCACAATTTCTAAACTCGTGTTAAGGAGTAAAATTGATGTCGAAGGACTTCTAATGGAAGATTAGGATAAGCCACAAAGAAAAGTTGCTCAAGCAGATTTTGGGGAATTAAATGAATGCCAAATACAGCATTATATAGGAATGAATTTTGAACAAGGATTCACACCACTTTTGTTATATATAATTACACGGTTCTGTTTCAATATTTGCTTTCACTATGCAAATGATATGTTACAATGAATCCGTAGCCTAAACTCTTACATTTTTTATGGATCTTATTACTTATTTATTTTACCTTCTGCATGAATAATTCCATAAAGGTTACTATCCCACCCTCTCATGCAGGATACATAGAACCTGTCATGGTTATACTTCAGGAAAAGGAGCCCACATGGGCTGGGCGTATCACATGGAAGCATCACACATGCATGATATCAGCATTAAGTATTAGCACAACGTTGAAACAGCATCCGCTAATTTGGTCCGCTGCTGTAAGTTGCAGCTCTGAGCATGTTAATCATGTTATGGGCAAGTATTTGGTTGCATAACATGTGCTAACGGTGAAAGTTTTAATGTGTAAATTTACTGCTGATTGTGTTCATACGTAGAGATTCCTGAATGTACTCATGTAATTCATGTAGAATTAAATTTCATTTTTTTTCTAGTTTTACATTCCTATTACATTGGTAATACTTTGTAATTTTGAATGAATGGTAAAATGCTCTCAGGAATAATCGGAATAAATTTGATGACGATTGTCATTCTTAGTCATTGTTGCACACATTTTTTCAAGCTAAAATCAGAATAGCTTTGGGTTTTTTTTTAATGTTTAAATTCACATGTTTTAACATTGAACATAGATATAGTCTAGCATGTAATACATACTGGGTGCCAGCGCCTTGGTGTATATAAGATGGCACTTGATTGCCTTACCTTCTAATTAATTCCTTAAAAAGAAAAAAATTGTGCCTTTGGGCATCTTGAATCATATTAATTCCAGGAAAGCCTCTTTTTAATTGTAGGCAAGTTTCTACAATTTTTTTTCTTTTTGTTTTTTGAGAAATGTTTGGCAGAATTAGTATGGAAAGATTTCTGATGCAGTATATTGGAAAGATGATTTAATTGATTCATATTGAATATATGCAGGTGTTTTGGGCTTGTAACCGAAGGTAGAGATAGTACTAATAAGACAAGTAGTTAGAATTAATTAGGATGAATCAAGAAGCAAAAGGGATGGCCTAGTGGTAATATGACTAGAAGTTATGCATAAGGATTTGTGTAAAGTTAACTTGACTTGTGGCAAGAAGGATGAATCAGGGAATATCGTAAAGCCAACCCCTATAACTGGAATAATGTGAAATAATGATTGATAGATACTATTGAAGGGCCAATTTATCAAGATAGTGCTACATAAGAAAATCAGAGGCCACAAATTCATTAATTACAAGAAAGTACTCCTCCCATGGATTTATATGTAAAGAATGAGCCCATTGATTGTTTCGTTAGCATTAATCGACAATATCTAAATAGATCAAACAATGGATAACTAGGGATAGTTTTTTATGTTTTATTTTGTAATTATCTATTGGATTTTTTTTCTATGTTATTGTATAAGTACTTACTGAAAGAATGAACAATCCAAGTTTCTTTAGCCACTTGTTCTTTTGTATATGGTTTACAATGTTAATTTTTCTTTGCTTCAATACTTTATTCTCCTTACTTCTTATGCCTTCTCTTTCTCATTAGAGCTCTTCCTTTCACTCATTATGTCTGTTTTTTACTACCTTTCTGAGTAGCCAATCATTATGCATGCTGAAAATTATACTAAAGTAGAACTCAAGTGACTTTGCTTCATTTCATTTGAATTGAAGGAACTATTTGAAGTGACCCTAAATCGCGAAGACCTTTTAAATAGAAATGCAACATCCTGTGGATCTATCTCAAGAACTGACAGACACAAAATTCAAACTTTAGGAAGAAATTGATTCTATGTTCATGGCATTATTACAAAATACTAGAATGTAGAAAATTAATGAACCATATATGTTTCTAATCACTGCTTACTACCTTTCTGAGTAGCCAATCATTATGCATGGTGAAAATTAGACTACAGTTGAACTCCAGTGACTTCATTTCATTTCACTTGAATTGGAGGAACAATTTGAAGTGACCCTAAATCGCGAAGACCTTTTAAAAAGAAATGTAACATCCCGTGGATCTATCTCAAGAACTGACAGACACAAAACTCAAACTTTAGGAAGAAATTGATTATATGTTCATGGCATTATTACAAAATACTAGAATGTAGAAAATTAATGAACCATATATGTTTCTAATTACTGCAAAAGAAATTTGAGATGATTTCAAAATTGCTATTAAAAAGCTAATAATGTTGCACTTATTATTTATGAAATAAAATTGAAATATTCCTCTTTCAAGTAATGTAATATTACAACTAAAAGGCTAATAATGTTGCTCTAATTATTTACGAGATCAAATTGAAACTTTCCTCTTTCAAGTAATGTAGTATTATTGTTTGTTATAATCGGGTTTGAGAACTTGAATTTTTCAAGACGGGAATAAATGGTTGGACAAAAATTTTAAATTTTAATTTCTATCACTGAATAATATTCATTAAATTGAAAGAGTCATCGAAAAATAAATTTCAATTTTCTAACATAAAATATAAGACACTTGTGAGTACAATTACCATGCTCTCGCTTAGCTGTATTTTTATAAACAATTTATCTTCTTTTACTCATTTTGTAATCTAAGGCTTAAACTTATAATGTTAGTTTAATTTACTGCGAGTTATCATAATTTTAGTGAATATTCATATCTCTGAAGTTATAGTTAAATAAAAGAAATATAAAACTTATGCTTGTTTGCAGGGGTGTCAAATCAGGTTTGCGGGTCTGATTTGAGTTTGACTTGAAATTAACCCGACTCGAAACAACTTGACGTTGACCCGTGCAGAGATTTAAATAGGTAGAAAGTCTAACCTGAACATGACCCGCCTTCCCCGTCAACTCAAACTCAACTCTTGTAACCTATTTAACATAAGAAATAATAACTGTTCATGTCAAGAATAGTTCAATCTCAGGTCAAATTATATTAGTTTTGAGTCAGTTCAAGGTTTGCAGGTCATTTTCAAGTCATTTTTCGGGTTGCCGGTCAACCCGATCCTGACCTAAAAAATTAAACGGGTTAGGATTTTAACTCGAACTCAACTCGATAACCCAAACCCAAATTTTTAGTTGGGTTCGGGTCGAGTTTGTGTGTCAAGTCAATTTTTGATACTCATACCTGCTTGTCAATTACTGTGAATTAGTGTAAAATTATGTGATAGTTTATATATTAAAAAATGATGATCGAAGAAGTTTCAAAGTATTCTATTATACTGAATAAAGGCTTATTTTATCTATATCATTATATCCATCTCAGGAGCATCGTCTAAAATATATCATTTAATATACATTAATATCAAGATCTTTCCAGTTTTTGTGCATGAGTATCCTAGTGTCTCTAGCTGGTATTATAAGAAAGTAAACTTCAACTGCCAACTCGTGTACGTTTATTTTATATAGTGAATTTCATTCATATGTTCATATCATTCAAAATATTTCTATAATAATCGTTATATAATTAATAAATTTAAATATCCATTATTCATTTCAATATGACCAAATCATTCAATAGAATTGGTAAATCATAAATAATTTTTTATGACAATCAATCTAAATAACTTATAATTACTTCATATATTTGGTTTTTAAAAAATAAATAATATTACTGTATGTTGAAAATAGGGGCACTCCTCATTTTCAAGAGATTTAATTCTTGGCTTTTTTTTTTCTCTTTAATATTTGTCAACTTTAGTTTTGGTGCCTATGTCGGTCAACTTTTTCGATAGATTATGAAAAATATGAATATGAAAATAATTTTTGAAATTTAATTTAATATAATAAACGTATATTTTTGGTTTTGAAAGTAGTATGTTTTAATTTTAAAAAAAAAGGAGACCGAATGGATCTCATTAGTCCAATAATTTGCATAATCGTGTCTGACACTCTGAATACTACACATTCCAAGAGAAAAGTGTAGACCTTGATAATAGGTCCAATCCTGCAAACTAAGAGATTTGTGACATCCATTTGGTCTGCGAACCTTTTATATATGACCGACAAATTCTCCTATTTAATACAAAGATTAAATAGGGTTTATTTTACCTGGGTTCCAAGTTTTCTATAAAGGCAAACCCCTATAGTTAACTACATCCCAAGTGACGGGAATCACTTGAGAAAACTCTCGATAATGATTAGTGGTTCTAGTCTTCAAGAATTCAAAGTTTAGGTTTTCAAGATAGGACGTGGAAAAACAAGTGAGAATGACTCAAGTAAGAACAATCCTTTCAGGAGTCCAAAGGAAGTAAAAGGTAGGGGATGTCACAGATCCAGAGGAGAATCCTCAGTGACCTCCCAAACTATCCTACTGTGTGGCTGTGTTTTAGAGGATTTTATTTGAATGTTAAATCCTGTCAATTTTATTAGTTGGGTCTTATATCTGCATAATAACTGGTTATGCAAATAGCCCACAAATATAAGAGGTTTTACTTCATTCTAGATGACAACCTCAAAACCTAAGGCGAATTAGGGTTTACGCTGCACAAAATAACTGTGCAGGAGCCTAAAAGAGAGGAATTATGTCGCGCTAAGCGAGCTACCTCGAAATCCTATGGGTTTTTTAAACTAGGAAAGTTCAGTTTGTGTAGAATCATTTTGTTCTTGTAGAATTGCGACCACATCCACCTGTAGTTCGCTCCAAACTCCTTGTCGTGCTGCCCACGAAGTCGCTCTGAGCTCCTCGTCGCAGTAACAGTCTTAAAGTCTAAAGTTCAAAGAGTTTTACCTGGTGTGTTTCAATGTCTCAGTTTGGTTGTTAATGGGGGGTTCAAGTTGATTAGAGCGACACCGGTTATGATCCCACGATTCCCTCCTTCCGGCATCACTATTTTTTTTTGAACTTAGTTTAAACGAGTTGTGAAACCCATTTAAACCGTGGAGATCTCGGTAGCAACCGTGGGTCAACTCCTCCGAGGGACTCCCGTAAATTCGAAAGAACGTATTATGTTTTTTTTTTAATTTGTTTTGTTTTGAAAATGTTGTTTAATTTTTTTTTTAAAAAGGTTTTGTTTTGAAAGTGAGGTTGTATTCAGTACCTGCATAATGTATTAGAGCAAGAGTAATCGTAATAAAGAAACAACAACAAATAAAATGTACCTGCGTACGTGGCGTATCTGCTGCTGCTATTCCTGTTGCATGTTTAACTCACAAAACACCATATAATTTGCAGAGAATTTAAATAAATTGCAGAGAAAAGAAGAAAACAGTAAACAATAGAACAAGTTGTAGTAACAGTTAGGAATTCCCAAAAGAGGCGATCTTAAGGCCTCCTACAACTTTTGACTGCAACTAGCGAGCTAGTATGGTGATCCTACGATCTCCTACTGCTCCGGTAAGCAACTAGCAAATGTGTACGGTGATCCTATGACTCCGGACAGTAGCTAGGAATCTCGAATAACACTTTTATGAGTTCCTATGAACTCAAACAGCAACGTGCAGCACCTATGCGGCTTCCTACGAATCCGAACAGAGGTGGACAACGACTAGATGACTTCTAAATGAAACCCAAATCATGGTAGACATCTCCTGCGTGGTTTCCTACGAAATTGGGCAGCAAATAGAAGCATTGGACAGCGGTCCTACAGCTCTTACAACTCGGGGGAGCAACTAGCAGGCTTGTACGACGATCCTACGACCCTCTACAACTTCCAAACAGCCCTTAATTAGCAATGAGCAACAGACTTTCATCTCAAACAACTCCCAAACAATAAATTTAAAGCCCAAGCAGCACTCCCAAGACTTTTCTAAGCTTCTAACAGCACTTCTAAGGCTCCAACAACGCTCCTACGACACTGGGCAACAACTAACACTCCAAATCATTAATTTCAACACCTCACAACACTCCTACAGCACTTACGACACATAAACTGTTAATTTCAGCACCTCGCAGCACTCCTACAGTACTTACGACACATAAACTATTAATTTCAGCATCTCGCAGCACTCCTACAGCACTTACGACACAGAAACTATTAATTTCAGCTCATCGCAGCACTCCTACAACACTTATGACACAAAAATTATTAATTTCAGCACCTCGCAGCACTCCCACAACACTTATGACACAAAAATTATTAATTTCAGCACCTCGCAACACTCCTACAGCACTTTACAGTGATTAACAATCTCAAACAGCATTTAAATGGAACACAAAATCCTCCAAAACAATGATAAACCATCCCAAAATGGTACATTAAAAGACTCCCAGAAAACTGCAGCGAAAAGTTTCGCATGGAATTCAATTTTACAGATAAAGTTTCGCATGGAATTCAATTTTAAAGATAAAGAATATCCATGATCAAGAAATGTAAATGAAAGCAAACATCATTCACATCTCTAAAAACTATATGACTTCCCTTAATTCCATCCATTTGGAGTAATTTGAATCCCACCAAAGTCAAGAAAAGCATCTCGCTGGAAGACTTCACAATTCCATCACATAAACACACTACAAAATTTTAATAAGATCAAAAAACCTTTAAGAAGGAACAGAAAGACAAGAGACTAAAAAATAAATAAATAAAATACCTGATAGGAAATTCTTCGAATGGAGTTGTGGCTGTGTGAGGAGGAGGATATGAGCAGCCTTAGTCGAACGAGGAAGAGAGACCGATGAATCCCGAGCGCGAGGAGACCAGCGAGGGAGTTGCAGAGAGGTGCTTCAAGGAGGAGCGGC
>NEWO01000001.1:5256315-5306557 GCA_003013225.1 Phalaenopsis aphrodite
AAGCTTCTAACAGCACTTCTAAGGCTCCAACAACGCTCCTACGACACTGGGCAACAACTAGCACTCCAAATCATTAATTTCAGCACCTCACAACACTCCTACAACACTTACGGCACAGAAACTGTTAATTTCAGCACCTCGCAACACTCCTACAGTACTTACGACACATAAACTATTAATTTCAGCACCTCACAGCACTCCTACAGCACTTACGACATAGAAACTATTACTTTCAGCTCCTCGCAGCACTCCTACATCACTTATGGCACAAAAATTATTAATTTCAGCACCTCGCAGCACTCCTACAACACTTATGACACAAAAATTATTAATTTTAGCACCTCGCAACACTCCTGCAGCACTTTACAGTATTAACAATCTCAAACAACATTTAAATGGAACACAAAATCCTCCAAAACAATGATAAACCATCCCAAAATGGTACATTAAAAGACTCCCAGAAAACTGCAGCGAAAAATCCTCCAAATCACCTCAAAACATATGTTCTAAATCACCTCAAAAACAACTAACATATATTTTAAGTAGCTGAAAATAATTCCGTCAAACTATGAGGCCTTAGATCAGTTTAAATGGGTCAATCACTGTCAAGGATAACACCAATAATTGCTAGTGATAACGTTGAAAACTGAATAGAATTGAGAACGGGTCATTTCCATTATGCAAGGTTCCAAGTGGATGACAAAACGTCAATCTTGATTTCTATGAATGAAATAAGTATATAAAGAGGGTCAAAGACTCCTTTTTTTATTGAGAAGTTTCTTTAAAAGCAGTGGAGCAAGTAATCTGGGTTTCGCATGGAATTCAATTTTACAGATAAAGTTTCGCATGAAATTCAATTTTAAAGATAAAGAATATCCATGATCAAGAAATGTAAATGAAAGCAAACATCATTCACATCTCTAAAAACTGTATGACTTCCCTTAATTCCATCCATTTGGAGTAATTTGAATTCCACCAAAGTCAAGAAAAGCATCTCACTGGAAGACTTCACAATTCCATCACATAAACACACTACCAAATTTTAATAAGATCAAGAAACCTTTAAGAAGGAACATAAAGACAAGAGACTAAAAAAAATAAAATAAAATACCTGACAGGAAATTCTTCGAGTGGAGTTGTGGCCGTGTGAGGAGAAGGATATGAGCAGCCTTAGTCGAACGAGGAAGAGAGACCGATGAATCCCGAGCGCGAGGAGACCAGCGAGGGAGTTGCAGAGAGGTGCTTCAAGGAGGAGCGGCAGATCCGTTCGCAGAAGAGGAACTAGAGCTTCGGTTGCGGGAGGCGGGATCGAGCAGCTCGTCTGTCGCGCACGAGAGGGAGGAACTGGGGAGTGCGAGCAGGGATCTTCGGCACAGGGAGGAGGCGAGTGGGCGAGTTTCGTGAGCGGAGATGCGACAGTAACCGGAAAGCTGAGCGAGAGCGAACCGGGAGAAGAACTCGGGAGAGGCGAATTAAGTCCAATAGTCGAGGAAGAAGACGTTCCTTCGTTTTAGAATTGAAGCGGGAGTCGTTACTCTGGAACCGATTGGGCGGGGGAAATAAATGATTTCCAAATGCAGGGGCAGGAAATAAATGGTTTCCAAATGGAGGGGAGGATTAAATGGAAGGTCTTAACACCCGAATTAATCTTAATTAAGACAAAAATTAAATAATCCATTTGAATTTTAAAATTTGAATTTCAAATTCAGGTGAGCTGGTGCCTAGCCCGTGTTCAGCCTGAGTCCAGCCTGAATCAAACCCGAGTCGGACTTGAGTTGAGCCCGGGCCCGCGCACAACTAAAAAAAAGGGTGCATCGATATCCGTACAGTTCGCGCGAGTGTGGAACCACAACAATATGAGTGTCATTCCTAGCTACAGTCAACGTTTCAGACGCGTCGGTGCGGTCCGTTTCGTTATCCGAGGTCGTACGAGCGAGTTTGCCGGCGGGCGAGTCAAATCAAGTCAAAGTCGTGTGTGGCGCAATGAGTACGCAAAATGCGGCGTTATCGAGCGTTCGAGTCACAAAGGGGTTCCCTAGGGGCTGCTCTTATTAATGTAGGAACTCGACTCGAGTTTCATGTGTCGGTCCTAATCAACTCAACGGAACATCGAGGATTCGGGACGCCCATGCGAAACTCAAAGGAGTGACGAGGTGGCTCGAATTTTCTAAATGGTGTGAGTTCCGTACTAGTCTTCTAAGAGAGTCGAACAGGGGAAGCCTAAAGCTAGACCCTAGGCTCTAAGGAGAGACAAAAAAGAGACCTCATCCAGAAATGAGGTCAACAGCCTATAGAAAACATTAATTTTATATTTAGTTAATCTATTTATTTCTAACTATTATTAATCTATAAATTTCTTGTTAAATACTTTTCATTCGAATTCAAAGTCAAATTCCTAAGTTTTATATTTTTTGTGCTTTAGCTATATTACACTTCAATTACACCTCAACATTAACGTTTCTAAAATTTCAGTTAGTATTCTAGAGACATAAAATTTTGCATTTAAGCTTATCCTTATATTTGTTATTTATTTTTAATTATTAAATTTATTCTTCTCTTTTTCCTAATATAAATCAATCATTTAAAATTAATTTATCTTTTAAGTTTCATTACTAAATTTTTGTCATATAATGTAAATATATATGTCTATACATTGTATAACCATTATATTTTAAATTTCTTTCAACAATCTAATCTTCTAAAATATTGGAAATTTGTTTCTTTTTTAATTTAGTTTTTACTATCTTAAATAGTTTTTGGTTTAAAATATATGAAGCTTTAATATTTCATAATGACATATACTATTTATTCTTAACATTTTTCTCACTAAATTTTAATTAATATCTTTGTATTTTTTTATACATATAAAGCTAAAATTTCTTTCTTTTAGCATTCAAATTGTTCTTACTTAAGCTTGATAATGTTTAAATAATTATAAAAATTTCATATAAATTGCAAATTTTAATTGAAGTTTTACAAGCAACCTAATCTTGATATTTTGTGCTCTAGCAAAGTATCCCTTGACAACACAACTCTCACGATTACTCTTGATCTCTCTTCCTTTGGTTTAATTGCGCATGCAATGATCTATTTGAATCAGTCCTTGCTACTGTTCAATCAGCTCGAATCTTCTTCTTGCCAAGCCATTGCTCGAGCAACACACAACTCAATTGATTTCCTGAAACTGCTCACTACTCAAGCCTGCACACCATGCCAATCGCTTGTTGCTCCCACTTGCAAGTCAGCTTTTGTTAGTTTGAGCCTGTATGGCAAGAGCTGTGGACGCTCTCTGGATCTCCCGCTTTCTCCTTCCCCATCAGTTACACTCTTGAATGACGCCCTAGCTAGCACTCCAACTCCTACTTGAGATCCTGCTCGTACCAACTCATGCTATTTTCCTTCCTTGCGTGCTACTTCTCACTTGATTCTGCTCCCTCATCCATCATCTTCATCTTTATTATAACAATTTACAAAGCGTTACGCTGTCATTGAATATTTTATTGCCATAACATTTAATTATCCTAAACTAAATCATTATCATGATTTCAAGATGATTTGTTGAGATTATGCAGTGACTCTCAAGTGATTTGTGTAAAGAGAGCATATTTAATTTTGTTGCATACTCAATAATAAGTTCGATCAAGTTCATATCCAGATCTTAAGTAGAGAAAATCTCCATCCTCTAAATAATTTTTTTTCTCTTAAACGAGTTGAAGACGAAAGGCGATGTTCACTAATCCGATCTCTGAACATCTATCGTGACGACAACTAAACTCTAAAGTAGAGGATTTATTGCCATAAATTTGTCTCCCAAAGGAGGATAGAAACCTTCGTTCAAGGGCAATTTGTGATGCTACTTTTGAACTCATGTTTGATTGAACTTGTTTGATCAATTTGTGACAAAGGAAATTTGTTATACATATATATTTATAATTTTCTGCTTCATGTGTCCTGGTTTTTTTTTTTTCAAATTATGTTGAACTCATGTTTGATTTGATGTCGAGGCGTGACATTGACTCAGCTCAAAAAGTGTGTTATAATCTAATCACGTAAAGACTCTTCACATCAATTGATATCATTTTTGCTGAAAAATGAAACTTTTTTTAATTAAACTCATCTCAGTCAATTAGAACATATGTTTGATGAAATCACTCTCTTCCATCTTGCCATCCCAATCATGCAAATTTTAATTCTCAGAGTAATAAGCCTGGCCAAAATCACCATCATGTAACAATGATCAAGTAATAATTAACTCATCAACAAACATTCATTATTTTATCTCTTTTTCCAATGCAGACACACGGATATATATATATATATATATATATATATATATAATTTTCTCTTACATAAAGCCTTCTTTACAAATATTAGCTCAAATTTTATTTGAGACATTAAGGAATGAGAATTGGAAGGATGTTGTGAGAGGAGTTGAATGTCGGGGACAAAAACTAAGCTTGGATATTGTTGAGCTACCAAAACGGAAAAAAATATAGGATGCAAATGGATCTTTTCACTAAGATATATAGCTAATAGAAGTCTGGTGTAGTTTAAAGTAAGAATAGTTGCAAAAGGGATATTCTTAATCTTATGGAATCGATCATCAATTAACATTTGCTTCTATCGTGAAAATAAATACAAATCACATTTAAATTTCTTACAGGGGGCATAGAAGAATAAATTTATATGGATCCTTATTTGGGATTTAGTATCTCCTTAAAGATACATGCAGATTGAAAAAGCTTCTTTATGGTCTTAAAAGTCCTCAAGAGTATGGCTTGACAAATTTATAAAAACCATGTATAGAATGATGTACAAATAAAGTCAACAAGATTATACCCTATTTATTAAACACTCTATTGATAGAAAAATTATAATTCTTATTCTTTTTGTTGATAATATAATTGTTATAGGAGTTGTTTTTGAATGAAAGGAATTACTTCGGGGAAAACTTGTTAAACAATTTAAAATCAAGGAATTGTGAAAACTCGAAGTCTTTTTAGATATATAATTTACTTAATTAGAACAAGAATTTTTATCTCCAGTAAATTTTTTGGACCTATTCAGAGAAATTAAGTGATTTATTGTAAACCATTTGAAATTTCTGCCAAACTGGATTTAAACTAGACACAAATGAAGAAAGAATTGAAGTGGACATTGGGCACTATCAAAGATTAATTAGGAAATTAATCTATCTATCACATATACGATTTGAAATTGCTCTTACAGTAACTCTCATAAGTCAATTTATGCACCAACTCAAAGAATCTCCCTTTAAAATACTTACAAAGTTCTTAAATAACTTAAATCTAGAATAGAGAATTCTCTGCAAAAAAAATTGATAAGCTACAATTTGAAGACCATACTAATGCTGATTATTTGAAAGCACCAATAGATAAGGGATCTTTAAGATATTGCACATTTCTTGGAGGAAATGTTATAAGATGGAGAAGTAAAAAATAACCTTTGTTTTAATATCCAATGTTGAATTTGAATTCAGAGCAATTGTTTGAGGGATCTATGAAATTTAATAGATTAAAATCGTTTTGGGACATATAAAAAATCAGTTAGAAAGAGTCCATGAAGATATACAATGATAATAATTTTGTTATCTGCGGTGTTCACAATCTTGTACAACATGATCTTTCCAAATATGTGAAAATGGATAGATTATTCATCAAAAAAAAAAAAAGTGGATTGATTTTCACTTGTTTGTCCCATCCAAAAAAAAAAAAAAAGATTGTTGACATATTTACAAAATAACTTAATAATATCACATTCAAGAATATTATAAGAAAACTTAACATGATAGGTCACTGCCATCTTGTTTGAGGGCGAGCGTTGTAGGATTATCGGACCAAGAGAGTGCTAGATATGAAATATAAGATGCCACGGTTTTATTGCTTACAAGGAAAGACCTCTCTCATTGATTGACAATCTTTTAATAGATCAAACGATGGGATAACTTATGGCGGTTTTCTGTGTTTGTTATTTTAATTAATTAATTATTTTTTCTTTCTATGTAATTTTTTTTTGTATAGATAACTTTTGAAAGAATGAACTATCCAAACTTCCCTAGCTACTTTTTCTTTTCTATATATAAAATACTATTGAATCCCTGTCACTTGTTGCTAAATTATCAGGGTGTTCAAATAGTTGTCTTTTCTTTTTCCATTATCATCTTTGACAAGTTATGGGTTCTAATATCTAGTTTTTCCAATATTTGTATCTCTTTCATAAAGGACTTATTTTTTTTGTTTGAGCAGCGGGGATTGTTTGAAAATGTTTACTCTTTTGCTTAGTTTTAGTTTTAGCAGTAATTAAGATGCTTATGTTATTCATTTTTACATATCCACTTAGAAGGACGTGAGATATTATTCCTATTAATATTTTTTTATAATATGAAAGAATTTTCTCTATCTATGATTTTACTTTAGAGATGTCATTGGTGAACACTACACAAACATAATTAACTTTCTGTCTTTGGTTATTATCTTTATTTTTACTTACGATGTGCTCTTGATTGGAAGTGATTGCTGATCTCATCTTGTTTTCTTATGAGTCCCATTATTATGGTGTTTATGTTTTTTTTTTTGAACATCTTTTCTTAGTGAAAATGAGAAACTTCTTTATTTCGTACTTCGCTTTAGGTTTTTGTAGGCGTTAGAATTATCATGCCATCTTCTGCCATAAAAAAATATTTATTTTCTTTCTTTTCTAATACTCGGTTTACTTTCTTTTTTTATAATTTTTGGTTTTTTTTTCCAATAATTAGATTCGTTTTATGTTTCCATGTGTATTAATGTGGATTCCAATTTATTGTTAAAAAAGTATATTAATAGATCAGATAGTCACGTGGTTTAAAATAATTTACTATTCGTGCTATTACATGATTTTCAAGGCACTCAGAAATTTATCCCACACAAGAGCTTCTGCACAAGCTGGGGGGTTTATGTACAACTTGCATAGACTAAATTAACTATATAATTAATAAAAATTTGAAAGCAACCAGTCTGCTGGAGGCAGTTCTCCCTCTCTGAAATGGGCTAGCAAAATTTACAACATCTACAGTTAAAATCTAAAACCTGTTAGCTGGCCTAGCCGTGTGTGCGCAATTCATCTGATTTCATCTTGTTAAAGATGTCAGTTTTTAGTTATGTCATGCAACGTCTTATCAATTGCTTGAGTTCTCATGCTGTCTTTCTTTTATTAATATCTGGCTATTATCAGGACTTCAATTTTTTCCCCCTGCATTTCTCTTTTTACTGTTCTTGAGCTTATACTCTTGTTTGGTAAAGGGATGCAAAGGAAATTCTTTTTTTTACTTTATTTCCATTTTGTAGCTTTTTATTTGTTTCATACTATTGTTGATTAGAACTTGCAATGCTTTTGTTCTCAGAGTTGCAGATGTCAGCATAAAAGGAATAGTATTTCTTTTATTTAATCAACATTGCAAAAGGTTTTTCTTCATTAGAGCTGTTTCCCTATTTATGTTTTTCTCTTCGATTGTCTCATTTGTCTCAGAATCTTCCGCATGATGCTTACAAGCTCCTTCCAGTGCCTTCTCCCATTGGCGGTGTGCTGGTGATTTGTGCTAATAGCATTCACTATCATAGTCAGGTGATTTAAATATTGATTAATGTTGTCTGTTGGTTGCTTGGGTTTGATTCGGTATCCACATTTTGCCTGTTTTTATGTGGTATCCTTATGAATTTCTAATTTTATTGCAGTCAGTATCTCGTTCACTAGGTCTTAACAGTTTCTCTGCTCAGCCGGAAAGCAGGTTCTCTTATTTTGTCTCCTCAATGCATTGTATATCTAATTCTTTCTTAGGCATGATATGTACAAATGTATAGCACTAGTGTTTAGGGTGGTCGTCGAAGGCATAGCATGTGAACATTTCCTCTCAAATTTCTGTGTTCCTATTGGCATTGTATTGTATATGATATAATGCCTCAAAGAGATGGTGATAATTTATTGTCATAACTGGTTTGATTAGCAGTGTGGCAAGCAGTCCGGAAATTTATTCTGTGCTGTATATATTAATTTGCTGTAAATATTTTGGAAAATTCTGAAAAGCATCTAAGAAAAAAAAGCAGCTAATGCAATTGCTCATTATGGGAATTGAAGTTTATTGTGTCAAACAAATGGCAATGCATTGTCTGTTGCATGTTTACATTAATTTTATTCATCATTTTCTTTGTTAAACTTTTCCAAACTAGTTGCTGCATTCTGCTTGAATTGTTAAACCTATTCTTTGTAATTAATTTCAAACAAGCTTCTACCATGTTATATTAGGTTTACACCTCCTTCATTATAACCAGTGTATTTTATATTATTCATTATATTTGTTCAAATCACCTAATTGTTTTTTTAATTTCTTCTTTTTCAATAGATATCACTCTAATTATTCTTTTAATTTAACCATTAAATAAATTTCACAAACATTTTAAAATATTCTTTTTTTTCTCATTCTTGGATATGAACAACCTTTTTTAGTACTTTAACACTCAAATTCATGCAACTTTAATGGTGTACATAATAGTAAGTCTATGTGATATTTTCTTCCTACATAATGCGGATGCACTTTTTTCCTTCAATCCCCCAGTCAACTTTAAAGGTTGTATATTTTCCTATATTCTCTTCCTGCTATATAATAGATCCTAGATATTAAAATTTATCATAATTATATTATTTTTTCTTCGAATATTTTTAATTTTTAATTTCACACCATTAAAACTGCATATTGTGTATTCAATTGTTTTTTAATTAATTATATGGCCTCTAACTTCTAAACATTTTTTCCTACTGTTTTTTTTAATACTTTCATTTATTTCCAGTGGAAGTGATGTGGTTCTCTGCTGTACATTTTTAATTTTCTTTTCTCTGTTTTACATACAACTGCCTGTATAAAATTGAGTTCTTTTTTTGATGTCCATTATATGAGCTTGGCATAGGGGATTCTCTGTTTTGGAGTGTGTCATATGTTTTGGCAGTAGGGCTTGTCAGATTTGAAGTTTTTGCTTATATAGCTTTCGTTTGCTGTGGCTTTATACAGTCATAATTCTGTTTGTAAACTGGATGGAATAGCTGTTGAATAAAATTTCTGAGAAACCATCTTCTCCATTTCTCTGTATCCTTAGTTGTGGGTTTAGGGTGGTGGTTGAGGGTCTTCTACTGAAGTCCCTGACTTTGCCAAGATTGACAGGTCTTCAACTGGGAGCTTCTATTCTACAGGGTTTGTGTTCTCATGGTTGAAGTGGTTTAGCCACATTTTGGATTCTTGGCCAAGTATTGTGATAGGAACAAGATGAGTTTCCACAGAGATTAGGACAAAATAAAATATTCTTAATTCACCAACACAAAATAACACAACTTAAATACATAAAAGATAAACATTTGCAATTTGAGAGATATGCGATCTTTCCCAAAACCTAAACCTAACCCTAAGATTCAATACAACAATCACACCTCCTAACACTAATCATATTAAGCCCTATTTATACCAAACAATAATAACTAACAAATGACTAAGTTGCCCCTTTAGCCTTACACCTAAAATAAGCTTTAAAATTATTTGGAGGGTTTGTGTGGTGGAAAGCGTCGTAGGTGCCGGTACCCTCCCAATAAGACACTTTTTCTTCAAGATGGAAAAGAGGAAACCTATGTTGGATCAATTTGTATGACTCCCACTCATAACTTAACTTGAGTCTTGTTCTTGCCGTTGACACTTGATTTAAATAAGCGATGGGTCGTCTGCATGATGATTGCACCTAACCCATAACCTATAGCAGTTGTCTCTACAATGATTAATTGGCTGAAATTAGCTAATGCCAACACTGGTATGTTCTTCATGACCTTTTTTAACTTTTCAAAAGCCTGGATTATAATTTTTTGCCAATGAAATTTATCTTTTTTCAATTGCTGTGTCAATGGCCACAAAATCGAACTGTAACCCTTCACAAACTTCCGGTAGTATCTTGTAAGTCTTAGAAATCCTTTCAACCACTCCAAGAAGTTTGCTTCCAATAATCCTTTCAAACCCCTCCAAGAAGTTTTCTTCCAATAATTCTTTTGACATTCCTCTCAAAGAACCAAATAACATCTCAAATTTCTCTCTATAATTTATGGTGGACTCTTCCTGGACCAATGTAAAAAACTGTTTGTGTAAATTCCCTTCACATGTGGTTATGAAATTCTTCAACAATCGGTCCTTGAATTCTTCTTATATTCTTTGTTTTTTTCTCCATTGACACCATGCTAGAGTCTTCTCTTCCAAACACAGGGCTGCCACCATCAATGTTCTTTCTCCGTAAACTCATTAACAATAAAGTATCTCTCTATGCGGTGAACCCAACCATGGGAATAATTTCCTTCAAAGATTGACAACTTCAAGTTTTTTATGCATTAGTCTCCTTTGCAGTTTCCTCATTTGAAACTTATTCTACCCATGATTCAGAGGTTGAGTTCTCTTCCTCGATCCATATTGATTTTTCTTCTTCCATAAACTTGGCTTACCCCATAATCAACTCGTCCGTTCTCATAGGCTCTTGAATCGCTTTCTGCCCGGAAGGCTGCCACAATAAAAGACACAGGCGCAGTTGAATGCAGCCCTCTGCTAGGGTCCCACTCACCATGGTTCTCTGTTCCAGGCCGTAATTCTTTGAATCAATATTCTCTAACGCTGAATCAAATGTCATCCCATTCCGCTTGCTGCCGCTCGTTCCGAACCTCCAAATGTCGGGCACTTCCCTCCATATGCTACTGCTCGAATCCACTTCCAACTCCTTCGCTCGATACCTCTTGCCTCCATTTGTCCCAGCTAGCAGAATGTCACACTATTACTTTCAAGTGTTGTCTCTCGAGTCCACTCCCGATTTCTTTGCTCGATTCCGCGGCTCTAGATCCGCCTAAGGCAATGGCGATTCCTTGATGCCACACTAATTCTTCTTATTGTTGTTGCTATCATTTGTTCTAGATGCTGTTGCTTGATCCCATAACGGACGACAACAGATTTGCTTGAAATTCCACAATCTTCTTTATCATTTCTTCCAGAACCATGAATCTCCTCTTCATGGATGAGAATCACCCCTCCCTGGCCGAGAAACGAATCTCCATAGCCGAGAAACATTCCTCTAGTTTAGATCTAATCTGACTCACCTCGCTCTCTAATTTCTTCTCCAATTCATATACTTTCTAGGCTTCCCTTACTCCGAAGGTGATTTCTATCACAAAGGCGGAAATACTGTACCTCAAGATCCCATCATGGGCTTCCTAGCTACCTTGAGTTGCGACTATATCTCGAGGTTTTTGTCACGAAGGCGATCCCATCAATCAAGAATGTGTCGCGATCTCATCGTTGGCTTCCTTGCTCACTTTAATCCCATATGTTATGCGAGGTTCGATCGCTACGATGGATTCTGTATGCTATGATCTCGTCACAGGCTTCCCAAATCTCTCAAATCGCAGCTGTATTGCAAGGTTTAGTCATGACTACAGATCTTGTACGTAGCGATCCCGGGTAGGAGGCGGGGCTGCTGGAATAGCGGTTGATGGCAAGGTGGTAGGGTGGAGGTGGAAATTGGAGAGGATAATCACCACCGAGGGAAAAAGATATAACCGAAGCACCGCCCTATCCGTCGGATGCAACCCTAGATAGGGAAAACAGGACATCGACAACTGTGCTCTCAGAACTGAAATCAGAAACAATATAAAAAAAACACCCTAAGACTCAAAGCATTCATATAAATACTAGTAGATTTGTAGAAGAGGTGGGCCCCCTCCTATTGGGCGGCAAGTCCAAGACTTAGGGCCGGCTAGCCCTTCCCTCTCTCAACCAAATCTGTTCAGGCCAGGCCAGTTAAGTAGGGGAGGAAGACCCTCATTTCATCCAGTGGTAGTCATGTATATTTTGTTTTCTTGGTCTCTAGTTGGAAAGTTGTTTTTGACATTTTGTTTATGAAATAGCCAGTTTAAATTAGCAAGTTGCGAGTATAGCCTGGACAATGTTATTGTTGGTAAACTAGAGCATTGGTTTCTGTTAATCATTTTCATATTTCATTGTGAATTTTTTGACATCAAATCTAGCATTGTTTCTTTGAATGCTTTCATTTTCCTTCTAGTTGGAATAAAATTCTATTTTCATCCAAAAAATATCTTTCCCTTGGGCAGTTCTGAAAGTTTCTAGGTGTTATTTATCTTAAGAGCTACAATTTTCTTTTTTAATAGTTTTTTCAACTTAATTTTTTTATTAATATTTTTAAATGATATTTTGAAATTTTGTGCTGGTAAGATTTACAATAAAGGCATGAAACTTATGAGAATATTGTCAATAATCAGGTGTTTATTAGTAGTCCTTATTTCCTGCGAGTAGGATTCAAGGCTAGGTTTATAGACTGAGTTTAGTTCATGAGACATGCTTTGATCTATCTAGTCAATTGAATATGCAGTCTAGGATAGATAATCCTTTTGCTCCTTGCTCATTGTATGTGTTATTGGGAGCTTTTAATGTGTTTAAAAGAAATAGATTCTATGGACTCAAGTAGGCTTGGAAGAGATCTAGGATCATATACAACAAGATTTATATTTTTAAAAATCCATATGCATAGAGTGAGTTGGTTTCTCCCCCTTATTACGAGTATTGGTGTAAAAAGATTGGTTTAGAAAAAATGGCACATCCATAGTGCTATAATATTTTATTGTTGGATAACATTTGTATATATTATCCTGAGATGATTTGTCAAATTTTTTTTTATTACTCTTGTCAAATGCTCTGATTGGAGGAATGTGCACAATGCTATAGTTGTTAAAATTTTTTGAATGGTGTATTTGAGAGGTGTCTGTTTATGGCCTAAGGCTTTAGTGAGAGTTTGACTGGTAGTTTGGAATTTTAGAATCCTTTTAATACCGTAACTAGTAGGGAAAACTGTGAAAACATAAAACAAACTTCCATTAATATTAAAATAGAATTAGAACGTGACTCAAATAGTAAATAACAACACAAGACAGAAAACGACAAAAACACCACTCCTAAATATAACCCATTAGGTGGTGGAAGTAGGCTAGAGGGACATGAATGATTAGGAGTGATGACGATAGTCACGAAAGGCAGGTGGTAGCGAAGGGAAGGTGTGAAACTATTAGAACAATAAGTGGGAAGGGTTGTAGGTGGTCGACAATGGCAGTGGGGTGGCTGGGAGGAGCTTGAATGAAGTTAGGTTGGCGAGACAACAATAATAATCTACAGGAAGGGGGAATAGTTGGGTGTCGAGGCGACGGTGGGAGAGTTCGACGACAGAGGAGTGGAGAGAAGGTTTGGAAAGGGTAAAAAGTGAAGATACAATCACCGCCTCAAAGAGGATATATCCGGAGCACCCCATCTCCTCGGATACAACCCCACCAAGGGGAAAGAGGCTCTTGCTGGAGATCTGTAACTAAACTCAAACACAACTGACTCCCATATACACAAGGACAACAACTTATAGGCTTCTTACTGGACGAAAGAATACCCTACACAAAAGGAGAGAGTGCGAAGCCAAGCAAAGTCCTTAAATCACACCTTAGAGCAACAACATCTTGAAGCTCCACTCGGATCACGATAGTTCGTGCGATCCATCCGTTTGTCTTGCGGGAACATCTTGATATGGAGATCCCTCATGAGAAATTGTAATGTCCCGCACCTCTTCAGCTTCACGCGGGATCGCAATCCCGCCCCCGTACTGTTTTGCGAAGATTTACAGGTGCTCGACCCCGCTGAAACAAAGTGCCCGTGTTGGGCACTGTTTTAGCGCTTGTAACCGGGTGCTGTTCAGCACATGTGTCACCTTCATGGCATACAGTTAACTAGAAATGTAACAATATGAATAGCCTCTCCTCAATAATATTTTAAAACATTGCTAGTGAATATAATTAATATACAACTTCCAGGAGGTGCTTATTTTTTTTCTTTACTCCCATTTTATTTAGTATTAATCCAAAAACTTTGTACAATTATTTTTGGAGTATATAGGCTTCAAGAATGGGATGGAATTACTGCTTCGTATTGGCTTTTTTAAAATCTTGAATTTGGGTCTGTATTAAAAAAAAAGTTTTAGAAAATAAATTTAGTTTTGGAATTATCTTTCAATTGAAATATCTAAGTGGTTACACTATAATCATCAAAAGGATATAATGATGTACCATTATCGATATTGGTTACCAAGATGGCCCCCAAATATCATCGTAAATGACTTTAAATGGCTGTGAGGTTATATACAGATGACTATGATAAGCATTCCAAGTATATTTAGATAATTTTTTAATCTCTTTGATCATTTTATAATTTTTATTGATGGAGGAAATGATTTTTTTGGATACATGAAATTGGGTTGATCAAAGTGAAACTATCAGAACATAATTATACTTTTATTATTGTAATAAGATGTATATTGAGCATTTTGAAGTATTCAAGATTTATAGTCTACTTGCCAATTTTTCTTTAGTATTGCCAATTGTCCTAGTCCGGTTCTCATATTAGAATTCATATTGAATAAGAAAGAATTTACTAACGTAGTTTCTATTGTTGATAATTTTACTGATTAATGATAGGTTGTAGGTAAATTTGGGAACCATGAGAACTGATTTTAGAGATGGGACATTTAGTAATATCTCAAGAAAGAGGATTTTAAGAATTTATCTAGTTTAAGTAGGATTCATGACAAACTTCGGGATGCAGAATGATTCTTTTTTATTGGTTCTTCATTCAAGGGTAAGCATGAAGTTCAATGGCACGTTGTGGGGTTGATCGAAGAGGAGTTTTGGTAACTTCAATTTCATCATTTTCATTGGATCTAGGATGGTTGGTTGTATTAATGGGTTGGATAATTTCAGTGTAACATTATTAAAATATCTTCTCTATTTATCTTCATGTAAAAGAATTTTTTTTAGAACATGGGTTAATTCTTATACAAGATAACATCCATGGATACAAATATGTTTTTTGGAACAAGAGTTTATTCTTATATAAGATAACATCCATGCATACAAATTTTTTTCTTTTATGACTGGAATAACATTTTTAGCCATTGATTTGCCCCATATCAAGAAATAATACACTTTGAGATCAAGTTTATTTCTATTTGGTTCATAATTGTGGACAATTGCAGTGCACCTAATAAATTTAATTGAAAGATTAGAAGTGATATGGGTATTAAGGAAGCATTTTTGAAGGTGCATCGATTGGAGTTGTGAATTGAAGTACGTTTGTAAGCTGCTGATTTGTAAGATAGCACTTGTAATGTATGCATTCATGGATACAAATTTTTTTCTTTAATCATGGAAATAACATTTATAATTTTGAGAAAGATACAATTGAAGGCTTTGGGATCAAGTTTATTTCTATTGGGTTCATGTTTTTGTGAGTAAGTGGAGTACAATCAAAGGCCTTAAGTGGAAGATTATAAATGGTATTAGTGTTCGAAATGAATTTTGAAAGTACGACCGTCGGAGTTTGGAATTGAAATATGCTTGCAGACAATTAGTTAATAAGATAGCAGATAGCAAAAATGACATCACCCAAATAATAATATTTAAGGATATTCCTAGTGAACATGGCAGATCTAACCACCTCTTAGAGATTTCTACTTTTCTGTTAATCAATACCATTTTGTTGAGGAGTGCTGGAGTGAAAATTTTGATGAATAATATCATCTTGATTTCAATAACTTTCTATAATGTTGTTAAAATAATTCTTATACCTCAATCCATTTAGAACTTTTGGGATTTTGTTGGAGTATTGAGTGTTAAGCATATTGTAGAATTTTTTTGGAAGTTGGTTCAGCATTAGATTTATAATTTTATTAAGTATTGTCAACTTGTGCGTGTGATTATTAGTAGTAGTGGTAAATCATCATTCAAAGTTAATGATTTTGAGATCTTGATGGATCCCTGATGTCATTATGCATAAATGGACAAGCTGCAGTGGCTTTATACGGGGCTTAGGTTTAAAGATAGGTCTTTAGTGTTTGGCAAGTAGAGAGATTTCACCTTAAAAAATATGATTATCACCAAACAAATAAAAAAAAAAAGTTTCTAAGCTAAGGACTGATAGGATGACCTGACTTGTAACACCATAACATGACTTAATCTTTCTTTTGGAGTGCTGAAAAGTTTTTTGATCATAAGGCCATGATCGGTAACATTGTTCTAGAGTTCCTGAATTGTGTTAAAGGATCAAGTAAGGAGGTGGGGTGTTGTAATATAGGATTATGGAGTGAAACATGAGAAAACACAAGGGTTTGGAGGGGACGGAAAGTGGACAGCAGCTGTTTTGTGGAAGACAGCTTAGATGAGGTGGTTGGTGATAATATTAGAAATGTATGGATGTCTAAATGAGGCCACTACCTATTCTCGTACAAGTTACAGGCACACCACTTACAAAGGAAAAATGATACAGTTCTGCTAGTGTGAGAGATTAAAAAAAAAGAGCTATCTTTAATGTTATCAATTCAAGCAAAAGTGTAACAGGCCCTAAAGCAAATTATTTATATCAGTGCTACAAAAATAACCCTAATATGATCCTAAATATGGTAGATTAGAGGTCTAGAGTGTTGTCCGCCTCCCCTTTGGACGGGAAAACCCTGAGGCATTTCTGTTCTTAGGATTTACTGGATTGATCATGTTTGTTTTTATAAGATAGGTGAGAATGTCTCTTCTACCCAAAATGCAGAAGACCAGTGGAGCAAATGGCAGAGACATGCCCGGTTATTTTTCTTCAAAACGTTAAGTTGCTGATACCTGATACTTGATTTCTTGTAATCTGTTGTGTTATTATTTGTAGGGTTAATTTTCGATTCAGCTCTTTTTTTGTTTTTTTTTTTGGTATCCTTATTAAAGTTTGTTCCAGCAACGAGGTTAATTGTGATTTTTGAACGATTTATTCTTCTTTAAATATTTTTTTAATGCTTTGGTTGATTTTGTACTATGCTATGACTGGTCGTTTTAACTTAATTTTTTCTTTTCGTTGTTGTGTCTCGATCTACATGTTTACTGAATTAATGATATATTGTTTTTGCATCACAACATTAATTGGAGTTGATTTTCTGAATTTTGCTGTTTTGATTGATATTTGCTGACATCTCCAAGCCGTCAATATCCTTTTAATTTAGATTTTTCATGTTTGCATCCATTAATCCCAACTTCGCCATTTTCACTTCTTGGTGCTTTTGTGGTAAAAATTGATGGGACTAGAAGATTAAAAAAGATTTTGTATTTGTGAATAGTATGATCATTTGGAACTGATCATTAATTTTTGCAGTGCTTGTTCTTTGAATTGACTCGTGTTATATTTTAAACCTCTGATTTGTTGACGTGGAGTTGGTTTGATGGCTTTTGCTTTTGTCCATGATAGTCATGGACCTGTGGTCATGCTTTCAAGAGAAATAGTTTTCAATTGAATTTCAGCATGGACATGCCAAAATCAAATTTCACTGTGGAGCTTGATGCTGCAAATGCCACATGGTTGTCACATGATGTTGCTATGTTTTCATCAAAAACGGGAGAACTACTAATTCTGACGTTGGTGAATGATGGAAGGTGAGTGTTTTTTTAGTTTTGGTTTAGGAGTCTTATTTGTAGTTTTTACGGTTATGATTTTTGGGGCTTCTAAATTAAGCTTGTTGTAACATGCTATGCATCTAATTTATATATTATCTTCATAATTTAATTAGTAAGTTCACTTTTTTGATCTAATTGTTTATATTCTTATTAATTCCCTCTCCTCTACAGAGTTGTGCAACGGCTTGATCTTATAAAATCTAAAGCTTCAGTGCTGACTTCAGTTGGCTTCCCTTGCTTAAATCTTTCTTCTTGAAAAACCTATTTTTTTATTGCCCCATTAATTCATATTGTTTTTTGTTTTTATTTTTTTTTATTGACCTTTTCTTGACCAGGCAATTACAGGGGTTGGGCCTTCATTCTTTTTCTTGGGCAGTCGTTTGGGAGACAGTCTTCTGATACAATATAGTAGCGGAACTTCGTTGGCAACGTCCATACATGCTAATGAAGAAGTGCGAACCTTGCAAATCCATTCAGCTGAATTTACTCATTTGTCATATTTTTTGAAGCGTTAAACTTTTACTCTTTTACAAGGAAAACCTGTGTTAAATTGAAAGGATTTTGTAGGCATGCTTCTTATAAACAGAGTTTCTGCATTGGTAGAGTGCAAAATGCTGTAAAAGCAGTGGAGTTGTATATTTCGCTTTTTTCGTCGTGAATGAAGTTTTCCTGCTTCTTCGGAAAAATTCAGAATTCCGTTCTTCCTCAACTGTGGTGGCAAACTTTGTGAGATTGTACTATTATACTGTTTAGCATGCCTCCAATAAGTAAAGGAAAGGATGCATGGGCAACTGCATTGGATTCCGTGACATTGTTTTAAAAGATCAATAAAGTCTCTTCTATGGCCTTTGAAAGTTTGCTACAAGGAGGATCTTTTTTCATTATAAAAAAAATTACAGAAATAAACAAGCACCTTAAGTGCGAGTATGGACAATGTCTTCCTTGAAAGTAAAGAAAATGCCTTCCATTTAGTTACTGACTGCAACTTCTCATGGAAACCACAGAGCTCAACCAAATACAATTCCCCATCAAATTTGACCTCTAGCCTTATCCCTTAAAGAAGCTGGGGGCTGGAGTGATGCTGTCATGGCCTGGTTTGTGCTGAAGGCTTGTACTGCAAGGCTTGGAAGATTATATGTACAAGTCGTAGCTGAAGAGTTATTGATGGAGCACAGAAGGAAAGTTGAGTTATTCACAACAGCATGAGAACTACGGCACGGCTTGTGCGTGGGGTAACGAAGGACCAGAGGTCCGCAATCGCGAGAGCAAAGGGCTCTTGATAGAGATTGATGCTAGGGCAGATGAGACGTGAGAGAGGCGAGGGCAGCGGGGCAACAATTACGCGAACGAGTGTGGACCGCTGGGTCGATCCCGCGGCCACGTTTATTAAACAAAGTCATATGCCGTTTCCCATTAAGCTCTCCAAACACACTAATCAAATGGGATGACAGCGTTTTGAAAATGCCGCCCGCGATTATAAGCTGCCCCAAATGGGGCCTTAGAAGAAATGACCGACGATTTCTCATTAAGCAAAAAAACTAATATATATAGCTCAAACTAACCCTTTTAGAAGGGAAATTTAAATCATCCTGATAAAAAGGAAAGAAATAAAACAAAATAATAGATAATTATGGGAGAATAATTTCTCCCCTCAAATGTAAACAGTTTCTTAAACTCTGTGTAATTCAGCACCCCCTACTCCACCCTACCCCAAGTTTAGTTGTATATGTCATACATCTCAAACCCGCTATTGAGGTCACTAAATTGGTGTCGAGGAAGTGCCTTGGTATGAATGCCAGTAATCTGATACTGAGTTGGGATATAATTTAGCTGAAGAACCCCTCTATTGACCTCAAAGACGAGTGCCTATCAATCTCTATATGTTTGGTTCAATTATGGTGTTTTAGATCTTTGAAAGATTGATGGCTGGTTGACTATCATTGATCATCTTAATAGTGCTTTGCTTCTCCATGTGAAGTTCTACATCCCTTCATAAATTTCTAGGGCTACGACATGATTCCTAGGTTTTGCACTACTTCTTGCCCGCACTACTTTTTATTTACTTCTCTAAGTAATCAGGTTATACAAATGAAAAGTAACCCACGGTAGATTTTTTGTCAAGCAATTCTCTTGCCCGACTATCATTAGTGTAGATCTTTATGCCATGGTTCTCAGTTTTTTTGAATATCAATTCACGTGCTGGAGTAATCTTTAGGTGCCTCAGGATTCAAAAGACCGCTTTTAAATGATCTTCATTTGGATCATTCTTATGCGGCTCACTACATCCACATAAAAAATAATTTCAGGTCTTGTATGTGATGGATAATAAGTTTCTCCACAAGTTTTGGATACATCTCTTTTTGAACTTGGGTGTTGTTCTCTCCTTCTAATGCTTTTTGATTAGGATCCATTGGAACATTTGTTGTTTTGCATCCCAACATTTCTATTTACTTTAATAAGTCAATGATGTCTTTTCTCTGGGATATGATAATGCATTCTTCAGATCTAGTTACTTTAATTCTCAGAAAGTATCATAAAGTTTCAAGATCTTTAATTTCAAACTTGGGAGTCATTATTCTTTTGATTGTTTCAATTTTCCTTACCTCACTGTTTTTAAGAATAATGTAATCTACATATGTAACAAGGATGGCTATCGTACCTTCTTAAATTGCTACCTTTGATTTCGCCAACGAAGTATGATTAACCCGACACTGATAGTACTCATTTACAAGAATAGTTTTGCAGAACATTTTAAACTGTGCTATGAGAGATTGTTGCACTCCGTACAATAATTTTTTTAGTTTGCACACAAACTAATTATTTGTGTTCCTCTTTAATCCTGAAGGCATTTCTATATACACTTCTTTTTTTAGATCTTCATTAAGAAGACATTTTTAATGTCTATTTATTGTAAAGGCTAGTCCTGGTTGACGACCAATGACAGTAATACACTTATTATGTTGAGTTTCACCACTAGTGCAAATGTATCCTAGTAGTCCATCCTTTATGATTGAGTGAATCCTTTTGCTACAAGTCTAGCCTTGAACATTTTTATGCTCTCATATAATGTGTATTAATAGTGAATATCTATTTGCACCCTATAGTTCTTTTCCCAGGTAACAAAGTTATGATCCAAATATCGTTCTTTTCAAGGGCAAGAATCTCTTCTTCTTCCATAGCCTTTTTCAAAACAGGAATAGATAAGGCCTCTTGGATCAACTCTGGGACCTACACATTATTCAAGTTTTGAACAAAATATTTGTATGAGGACGATAATTTTTCATAGGTCACAACTTCTTCTATCGGGTGTTTTGTGCATTCTTGTGCTCCTTCCTCTTGGTGTTCATGATGTGTTACCCAAGTATGAAAACTTGGGGTGTGTGTAGTTGGTTTCAATGATTTGAATTTTTGATTTTGCATGTTGACCCTTACATGCTCACTAGTTTTTTCTTTTAGGTGTACATGGAGTTCTTGATTTTTAGTTGTAGTTATGAGAGGATTTAGTGGAGTTGTAGGTTCATTTTTAGGTTAATTTGTGATAATGGTGACAAGATTGGGTTTATGGGTATATGTAGCAGGTGAGCTTGAGGTTCCAAAATGGTACCCCAAATCTGATATTCTCTCAAACTCTTTTTGAATGTTAGCTTTGGGGTAATAGTTGGCTTTAAAAGAATATGACATCCATGAAGTAACTAAATTTTTGTGTTTCTTGAGAGTAGATTACTTATACCACTTTTTCTTTGAAGAGTAGCCCACAAAGATACATTTGATTAACCTGGGTTCAAGTATGGTTTGATGTGGTTATGTATATGAACAAAAATAATGTAACAAAAAAAATTTGGTGGTAGGTTAGAGGTAAAAGACTGAACGTGGGGGGGTAGGATTTTATGAGGATGTTGAGAGGTTTGCTAAAGTTTAACACTCTATTGGGTATCTTATTTATGTGATAAGTGGATGTGAGATTTGCATCCCCCAAAAGTATTTGGGTACATTGTTAGTGAATAAAATTGAATGACCATTTTGAGGAGATGTCTTTTACTTCTCTCTGACACTCCATTTTGTTGGAGTGTGTCAACACAAAGACTTATATGAATGATGTTATTTTTTGGATAGACAAGAGCCGAGAGTGGAGTTGTATTAGTCTTTTGCTTTATTGATTTTGAGAATTTGAATTTTGCTTCGAAATCGGATGAGGATCATGTTGTGGAATGCTTCAAATATGCATACAATTTCAAATCTTTCCTTCATGAGAAAGGTCAAAGTGGTTCTGGTGTGATCATCAAAGAAGATGACAAACCACCTAGTTTCATATATATTTTTTATTTTCGAGGGCCCCAACATATCACTATGAATCATGAAGAATGGATGTGTTGGTTTGTATTACAGGCATAGGTAGACTTGTTGAGTATGTTTAATAAGTTAGCAAGTTTCATACTTATAAGAACTAACTTTTTAATTGATAAACAAATGATGATAATTTTTCAATACAATAGAAGTTAGGATGCCCAATGTGAAAATGCTCTAACATAAGTTGACTCTCATGAGGAATAGACTCAGATATAACACTGAACTCAAATGATTGTGAATGATGGGATTGTCTTTTTGAAGTGGGAGTTCTTGTGAGTAGATAAAGTCCATTATGTATGTCAACAGTGTCATTCACCTTCCTTGAGTCCATCGCTTGAAATTTACACAAATTAGGAAAGAATGTAATAACATAATTCATGTCATGAGTAAGTTTACTGATACATAGTAAATTGTCGTTAAGTTTAGGGAAATAAAACACAAATTGAAGAATAATATCCTTTATGAGTTTCACACTTTGTTAACATAAGTAGTAAGAGAATAATCATATGTATTTTTTATATTAAGTCAGTATCCAAGAAACCATACAAAATGACAGTTAAAGAGTACAGAAGTTAAAAGTCAATTGCAAAAATTGCTAGATTAGTGGTTTATCAAGCCTAGCAATTTACATTGAGGAGCTCAAGTATTATTTATAAGAAGAATGATGGGAGTTTCAGAATGTGCATTAACGACAATGTGTTGAATAAACTCTCGAATAAAAACCAATGCCCATTACTGATGATTGACAACTTTTTTTGATCAATTTGAAGGGATTATGTATTTTTAAAGATTGATGTAAGCCTAGCAATTTGAAGGGATTATGTATTTTTAAATCTTTCAAGACCAGTTATGGGCACTATGAATTTTTGGTGATGCCATTTGGCCTACTAATGCTCCAATATTTTTAATGGACCATGGTTTTCAAGCAATTTTTTGATACAATTGTGATTGCACTCATAGATAATATCCTGTTGTAGTTGAGAGATGAAGCAAGTCCTAAAGATCATCTGCATGTCGTTTTGCAAGTTTTAAAGGAGAACAAACTCTATGACAAATTATTTAAATATGAATTTTGGCTTTCAAGTGTGGCTTTTCTTGGGCATATGATTAGCGGAGATGACATATTTGTCGATCAAATTACGGTCAAAGCTATTGCAGAGTAACCAAAATCTATTATTGTTATTGAGATCATGAGTTTTCTAAGTTCGACTGGTTATTACAGAAGATTTGTATAGTGGTTTTCACAGATTGCTATATCATTATTTATATTAACTCAGAAGGTAATGAAGTTTGATTGGTCAGATTGTTGTCAGGAGACTTTCCATAAGCTGAAAATTTTTTTAATGTCTGCTCCACTATTTGCTTTTCCTTCAGGTTCAGATGAGTTTTAGATTTTCAGTGAAGCATCTTTGAGGGTTTAGGTTGTGTACTTATGTAACATGGAATGATCATTGCTTATGCTTCAAGGCAATTGAAGAATCATGAGAAAAGTATTCTATTCTTGACTTGGAGTTAGTTGTGGTTGTTTTTGCACTTAAAATGTGGAGGCACTATCTGTATGGAGTATGGTGTGAGAATATTTATCGATCATCAGTTTGATGTACATCTTTACTAAGAAAGAATTGAATTTGAGATAGGGGAGATGGTAGGAAATCATTAGAGACTATGACTTGGATATACAATATCACTCAAGAAACATAAATTCTATGGCAGATGCATCAAGTAGGAAGGCTTCAAGTGATTTGAATTATTTACTCGCACAACAGAAGCAATTACTTAACGATTTTTGATGATTGAAGCTATCTGTGACTAGTTATGGTGATGACAGTATGGTTCAATTACATCAGTTATCTATGCAATTCACTTTGAGGGGCAGAAGCAAAGATTCATTAGTCATGAATATCTCTGTTAAAAGTACTTTGGAGTAGGTCTCAGTTGAAAATTTGGAGAAGCGTATATTAAATATGGGGATATAAACGTAAAATTCAGGTTCCAAATATTAATTTGAGGGAAATTTTATAGGAGATATTTATCTGGCTGTACTATTCACCCAGGAAGTAATAAAATATGCCAGAATCTCGAGGAAATATTTTGATGGTCAAGATTGAAGAGGGTAAAATTTGTGGCTGTGTCATGCGTGTCAGTTAGTGAAGGCAAAATATCAGTTTCATGGAGGTCAGTTACAACCTTTATCTATTTCAGAGTTGAAATGGGAGGATGTTGCTATAGAATTTGTGATTTGATTCCTTAGGTTGCGACATGATTGTGATGCTGTTTTGGCAATTGTATATCTACCTATTTTTTGCCCATTAGACAAACATATTTAGTTGAGAGATTACCCAAATAATGTGGGTCAAATATCAAGGTTGCATTGAGCGCCAAAATCTATTGTCTTTGACAGAGATGACTGATTTATCTTCAAATTGTGGAAGAAGATTGAGGAGACTTTTGACACACGATTGACTTTTAGTACATCATTTCACTCTTTCACAGATGACCACTTAGAAGAGACTGTTCTGACTTTGGAGGATTTATTAAGGTCATGTGTCATTGATTTTAGTGGAGGTTGGAATCACATATACATTTGGGAGAGTTTGCTTACAATAATAGTTACCATGCTAGTATTGTAATGACTCCATATGAGCTTTTTATGGACGAAAGTAAAGAACGCCTATGTGGGGTTGAAGCAGGTGAAAGAAAGGTTGTTGGAACTGACTTGGTTGTTGAGATGCTACTAAGAAGATTAGACTAAACAGAAAAAAACTAATGATAGTAGGATAGACAGATGAAATATTATGATGCTAAGCACATGCATGTTGAATTTAAAGTTGGAGATTTTGTTTTAATTAAAATCAGTCATTTGAAGGGTGTGCAATGGTTTGGAAAGACGGGAAAATTGATCCCCAAATGTATAGTCCATATGAAATTGTGGAAATGATTGTACAGGTGGCTTATAAATTGGCTTTACCAACTCATATACAAGAAGTGCATAATGTTTTTTATATAAATTTTTTTACTTAGGAAATATATTGCTCATAAATCATGTAGAGTGATAGCAGACTTAGTTGATAAACAACCTGATTTAACTTATATTATATTTTCAACTGTGATGTTCAAATGTTTCGTAATAGAGGGATTCCATTTGTGAAGATTTTATGGAAGCACAGATCGCGCAATGATGCTACTTGGGAGAAAGTTTATGATGTCCAAGCAATATATCCACAACTTATCATTTGAGGTATGTTTGCTTTCATGATTATTTTTCAATTTTTGAGGATAATTTTATGAGGGGAGATTGTAAGAACTAAAATTATAATAATTAAAATAATAAAAATGCTAATAAAAATATTAATGATCGAATAGACAAAGGACGAGTATTTTTTTATTGCGACTTAAGAGTCGTATACTTCTTTCGAGCCAATGAAATCGAGTGAGCAAGAGAGAGCAGAGAAATTAAGAATGGTGTTACTTGGGAGAAACTTTCTGATATGCAAGAAAAATATCCGCAACTTTTCATTTAAGTATGTTTACTATCATGGTTATTTTCAATTTTCGAGGATGAAATTTTTTAAGGAGCGAAAATTATATTAACTAAAATTTTAATTAAGAATAATAAAAATATTTATAATCGAATAAACATGATGGATAAGCATTTTTTTAAATTATGACTTAAGAGTCTTATACTCCCTTCGAGCCAACGAAACCAAGAGAGCAAGAGAGAGCAGAGAAATTGAGAGTGGTAAGAAGATAAGAGGAAGGGATAGAGAATGAAAGAAGTCATCTATTGCGTGTGTGGGGGCCTTCGACACTTGCATTGTTGAAGGGAGGAAAGGGGAGGAGAGAGATTGATCCAAGCAATCTCCAAGGTAAGAATTCGAGTGTTTGTTTATATAAAATATTTTGTTTAATTGAGTATTTGCTATTAAGTATGATTTAAAGAATTTAATCAGTGATCAAAGGAAAATTTTGATTCATTGAACTAGTGCTTTGGATCTTGGTTTGAGCAAAAGTAGAGTCAAAGAGGATGTGACAGTAAAATAAAGTAATCAGAAGATTAAGTTTGTTAAGAAGTCCTTTGAGGCAAAAAGTGACTAATTACTTCTTATATGTATTAAAAATATATGCTTATTTAGTTAAGATTTTCATTATTGCTTTAGATGCCTGTTTTTATAATTATATGCATGTTGAAAGATAAAAGAATTATTAAAATGAATGAAATAAAATGATAACAAGGGAAAATGATTGTTCAATATCTTTAAAATTTAAGGAGATAATTTAAAGGAAATGAAATGTAAATGCTTAAGTCATTCAGTATTACTCCCAGATGATACTGGTAGAGAATGTAATTTACCCATTCAGAAAAATGAAAATGAAAATGATAAATGTATACCTTTGAGGGCAAATTTTTTAAGATACCTATAGGTACAATTTTGAGGAAATAGGTAAATAATTAAATTTGAAACAAGAAGGGTTGAATTAAAAATGAAAGTTTACAGTTTAATTTATCAACAAATTGCATTTTTTTTGCGACATTCATGCATATCATTTTGATATATTATTTAATGCATAATTGTAAATCCTCACTAAGTGATGTAATTTTTTTTTTGAAAATTGATGTTTGCTTTCAAGAAAATATTAGATTGATATAACTGTAGACGAAGATGATTTATAGAAAGAATACTGTTGATATATATTATGTTGGATATTGTGATTGTAATTGTTGTATTGTTTATTTTTGAGTTGTGGTATACTGTTGCGTATTAGTTTGAGACAGTTTACTGGCAGATTATGTTGTTATTTTTAGATTTGATTTTTGTATAGTGTATTTTGTGATTTGTTTCTACTTTTAATAAATTAGAAATTACGATAATTTGTGCAAAGTAAATGAACTATTAATTACACAGTCCGACTGTCTATTCCCGCATTAATTTATCTCAATTTTTTGTTCGGGTTGTGATTGTTTTTTAATGTTGAGCGCAACAAGAGCAGATGAAATGCTACCTTGATGTGCTAGAAGACTGCAAAAGGCTTAGAATATTATCCCAGAAGCCTTTGGAGTGCTTCAAGTTGTTCCTTACTGGATGGACTATATTCATAGGCTTGTCTTCTTTGATTCTGCGTTTGCTTGATTATGCTCATCACATTTGGCTTTGTTAGGCTTCAAATCTGCAGGCTTTCCATAAATTTACAACATTTCTTTTTAAGTTGACCGAACTTCTTGCAATTTTTACACGATTGTTTCTTCCTCTCTGCTTTGTAGTCCTGTGATGATTTGTGAGTGTATAAAGTCGAGTTTTCAACATTTGATGTAGTGAAATTACCTGTAATTATGAGTTTATTATGACTCTTTTCTCTTCATACTTTAGCAAAAGCTTCATAAATTGATATAAGAGTTTAGTTTTCATGATTCTTCCCGTGACTTCATCTAATTTTTTGTTAATTCCTAGAAAGAACTTGAAGTCTCTCTTCTGTTCAACAATAGTTTTTAAAGAACATGGCCTTGTAGACACCTCCATGAGTATGCTTCATTCATATCTAGTTGGAGCTAATATTTGGAGAGAGTGTTGATGTATTGAGTAACATTCATTTGATCCTGCCGTAGGGCATGTAATCTAGTTTCAATATCAAATAACTCAGAAGTGTTGTGAACACTTGAATAGGTTTTCCTTGCGGTATTTTAGATCACTTTTATTTTTTTTTGTATAGGAGGAAGTTTTCTCTAATTTCTGTGGTCATGAAGTTGTCAAGCTATGCCTGATGTTTAGGATCCATAATTTATGGTGCTAGATATTTCTTGGCGAGATGATCATATTTTCTTTTACCATATATCTTCATGAAGACTGATTGAGACCACTAAAGAAAAATGTTGCAATGTAGTTTGTGATTGGTGATGCAAGAATAGATTTTAGATGTTGTAGCATCTTAGATTAAGATTTAAAAGTAACTTCCAAAATTAAAGAGGTGACTTTAATGCCACATTTGCTCGTCATGATAAGGCATCGACATGAGCTTTGCTGTGGATTAGCACTAGATAGAATTTGTCTGTCACAAACACAATTTCTGCTCAAGTGGGAAACTTTCTATCGCGGATATGGGATTTACCCAAAAGAGAAAAATTATCTATCGTCGACACAAGATAGTCTCGTAGATTTAGGATTACCGCCGGAATGAGAAAGGAGAACCACATATTTGGGATTTTCACTGGAGAGAATATCTAAATGACAGCAAGAAGATGACTGTAGATTTTTACGATAGAGGGCGTGCAGGGAGAGGCTTATGAAACTCTTTACGAAGGATGTCTGGGAGTACGAAGGCTTCTGCGAACATAAAGGAGTCAGAGGAAACTCCTTCCTAAGGATTTGTGACCCCGTTTGTGGGGAAGCAAGGCTGCATCTTCGAGTGGGAGAGTCAGACAATGAGGCTGGATGAAGTATCTACGCATCGAGCGAAGCGAACGAGGAAGGTCTCTGTACGTTGCGAACGAGGCTCAGACAATGTTGTCTTGTTGAATAGGGTTGCCGACAAAAACTAGAACAAATTAGGTCTCTGATACATGTATTTAGGAGAAAAAAATTCACTTATTTATCACTAAGCAAATAACTAATATATGAACAACTCAGACTAACCCTTTTATAATTAGAGGGGAATTTAAATCATCATGATAAAAATGAAAGAAATATAACACAGTAATGGATAATTAAGGGAGAATAATTTCTCCCCTCAAATGTAGCATCGGACCCTCGGTTTCCTAAATTGTGTGCATATCAACAATGTATTTGTCAAGTTTTGATGCTCTTTGCATCTTTTTCATGGAGTTACATCTATATTAATTGTACTCTATGTTGGTGCATAGGTGACCTTAACATGTGCACTTTTGAAGGATTATGGTAATAACCTCATGTCAAAACTTCTTAAGTTGGTATCGATTCACATGTTATCTGAATACTGATAGTTTAGTGGTGAAACGTGGATTCTATCTTTCATTTTTATGGGTTTGAGGCTTAAATGAAAGCTATTATTGAGTGTATTCTATTTTCAATTGGATTAGAGATCGCGGCGTTCCCTAAAATTTTTGGAAAACATCAGAAGTATGAAGAGACTTTGCATGAGGCCTCATCTGAACGCTGACTGATTCCTTGTTAGGCTGATGTCAGCCTTGTTCATTCTATTTTACACAAGATGATCAACAGCATATTATTTCTGGGGAATCCATTGCATGGCACTCAACACCAATGTGGAGTTTCAGGAGTCGATACAAGCATAGATTGATATAATAGTTCAGAAAGAGGTTATGGTTTTGATGGCTGAATTGGTTTGTGTTATAGAAGGGCCTCTATGATACCATTGTACATTAATTTAGAACGATAAAAAGTACAAGTAGTTGTAATTTTAAAATAATTACAAAAAGTTTATTAAACTAAATGTTCTTTTATTTTTTGTTTTTTTTTTGTTAGTGTCATTCTTATTATTTTCCTTTTATGATCTTTTTTTAACGCCCATACTTTTTTTCATCATGTCTTGCTTTCTTTAACAGGTTATGGATGTTGACGGTGATGTCCCACTGGCAAAAAAATTAAGAAGGATGTCATCTGATTCTCTGCAAGATTTTTCTAGTTGTGAGGAGCTTTCGTTGTTTTCTACGACTCCAAATAGCTCAGAATCAACACAGGTTTGTTACCACATGTAAATCATCTGATCTGTTTTTCTTACTTGGTGGCTGGTGCTTAGTCACAGTTTTTGTTATTAACAGTTTACTCTTTTTGTTGGCGTAATAATTAAGTGAATGTAGATGGAGCTGTACAAACTTTAGATATCCATTTTTTTAATGTTTTATTATTTCCTGCCATTTGCAAACCATAGCTTGTACTTTTTGATTTGGGCACATAACTCAAATTGAATCAAAACATTTGATGCGGTGGCTTATCGGGATGCGATACTTTAGCTAATGCAACGCTGCAGTCCCTTTTTCCTATTTGACTCCTTGCCTTGTCTATTCCATCTTTTTCTAGTACTTTTATTGTCTACCTCTTTCCTTTTCCATCACATTTCTATTTGTATTCCCTACCTATTTTATCTACTATTCCTCGTTATATTTAGATGTTGTTTGCTTTGGCTAGGGTAACTTTTTGGTTTTATTGATTTCAGATTACTGTCTAGCTTGCCGACGACGGCTATTTTCCCTTTTAGGGCTATATCCAAATGTGAGGAGGTGCTCTAGCTGTAATTTGTCCGAGGTGGTGATTTTCTTCAATGGTTCGAGGGGTGTTCCGACTGTAACTCGATCCCTCGCGGATAGCTATCCTTTCATATTCCCCTCCACCTGCTCGCTGCCATTTCCCCTACGCCCTAGCCTTCCTATATTCCGCTGCTGTCCGGCCTTTGCGGCTCCTTCCACCCACTGCACAGGCCTTCCGGCCCCTTTTTCTGCTGCTGTACGTGCTTCCAACCACCTTCCAGCAGCCCCACTAGCTTTCTGGTCCTATTCCTGCTGCTGCCAGCCCCCAAGGCCTATCCTTGCTGCCGCTAGCCCCTCCAGGACCTGTTCCTGCTGGTGTGCAGCCTTAGGCACCGGTCACTGCGGCTGTCCAGCCCTAGGCACCAGTCTGTGCTGCTGTCTAGTCCCACCGCTGAAGCTTCCTGCGGCTGTCCAGTCCCCCACCACCTCTCCTACTCCCTTCTAAGCCTCAGCCACTTGCTGCCATCCTCCTCCCAGCTGGCCTCCAGCCCTCCTACGCCATCCAGCGCCGATGCCACCTGCTGCCATCCACCCTCTAGCACCGTCATCGATTCTTTCCTTTCCTTCCGGGCCTGCATCCCTCCTCTAGGGAGACATTTATGTGTTTTGTGCCATTTTCTTTCTTATTTTGTAGCGTCATCATCTTTATTTTTTGTTTACATGTTTGTGTTGTTTTATGTGAGAAATCCTTGTTGTCACTTTTGAATTCAACAGTAAAATTTGTTGGTTGGTTGTGTTTTGGGTTAATTCCGGTATCTACATTACATTTTAATTAGATTACTCAAGGTAGTTTAATACTATCTCCATGGTCTTGATATGAAGAAGTTTTTATTATTTATTATTATTGTAATCTTGACGCCTCATCTTTCGTATACAGTTTCTGATCCTTGTATTTGCAAAGATTTCTTTGTTTTATTTGAAAGTTGGATTTTCAAATCACTCATATCATATATGTCTATTTTTGCTCGCTAACAAATGGAAAGAAGATAGAAGAAACAAAGTCATAGTGATATTTTTTTGTTTAGGCCATTGTTGTAGATGACATTGTTGCAATTGGTCTTTAACTACTTGAAAGATTGGTCCGAAGATCTATGTTATATGATTGCTGTTTTTGTTTTGTCAATAATTCTAACGTTTTTTTTTTCTTGATATGCAGAAGTTTTTCACATTTGCAGTTAGGGATTCCTTGATTAATGTGGGTCCATTAAAGGATTTTGCTTATGGGTTGAGGATAAATGCTGATTCGAATGCAACTGGAATTAGTAAACAGAGCAACTATGAATTGGTTAGTTATCAGCGTGCATAATTTTTTTAATTTGTTTTTTACCTTTTTTGAGGACATAATTTTCACATGTTGTGTTTTTTGAATCGAAATTCATGAAACTAAATTCTGTAGGGTCTGGGGGTTCATGCTTCTCCACATTTTATTACTTAGTGGAGGGGAAATCCATGTTTATTACAAGTTTTACTTTTCAATGATTTTGGAAATGACGAAATTCCTAATTCATTTATGAGTGAATACTTTATTATTGCTTTTAGCTCCTTAGCTTTCAAAGATTTAACATATAAATTTTTTTTAAGTGGAAATATGTGACTAAAAGCACTTTGCCGATTTCTTTATAGCTTCATGATCATAGTAAGCACTTTGCAGTACCAATTGTCAATTTTGTAGCCATAACTCAATTTTGCTTCAAACAGCATTGAACAACATATCATTGCGTTACCCAACAAAGCTTAAGAGATTTTATTTGAATAGAAAATACTTAGGACCCATGACATCATGTCTTACGTGTGAGAGAATTTTTGTAATATAATTCTTGATGGAGAATAATTTATTATAGTGCAAATGTTTCTGTGGTTCGATATTACATGATTTAGTGTGCTTTTTTAAAAATTGTTCAAAATATTAAAAAAAAATGCATATAATAATAGTAATATATGTAACTAATGGTAAAATATTTACTTGAAAATCTCGAGCATCAAAATAGAATTTAGGAGCAACTTTCTGACATAAATATGGAAATAACATTAGTGGTTGGAAGCATCTTATTTATGAGTTAGAAAATCTTAACAACAAAACAACAACAACACGCCTTTCTAAGTTACAATATCTTAAAGGAATATAAAAAAATAATTCGTGCTTGTCAGAGTGGCTAGTTCAGAATAAAATTGCTAAGCAGTTTATTCCATAGAAAATGACAATGAAAACAGTTCTTGAAGAGACAACAATTTGATTAAAAAGAGAGTCATTTCATTTTTTTTTTCTTTCATCTTGCATCCAAGTAGAGAATCATCTACTTTGTATTAGTTATGGAACATTTTTTCCAATATCTTTTTTTGAACTTACGAACAGGGAATCATTTTTACGTGCAGGTACTTTAACATTCTTAGTTATTGCTAGAAAAGAGTGAATTTATCAATCAATTTGCATACACAAGCATTTTTGCATTTTTTATATAATTCATCTCATTTGCATTTTTTATATCGATCAATATTTATTCATGATGGGCATTGTATTTGACGATTAAATTAAAAATTGACAAGCTGCATACATCATTCAATTCACACCATGATCAATACTTTCAAGGGTAGAGATAATCATTAAAAACTTGTAATAACACTTGTTTGGTTAATATCAATATCGATTGATGCATTTGATTTTGAAGACCTAACTTTAGAATATACAAGTTGTACTCACCACAACTTTAGAATACCTAATATTATATAATAAAGTTTGTTTATCAATGAATACTCTACTTAAATATACAAGTTGTTCTCATGTATGTAGTATTTGAATAATATTTATAAAGTTTTAGGTTTTATTAAATGAAATTCTATATTAAATATATATTTTTTTCTGATTTAAATGCATATCTCAATTATACTATTTAGTTTTTCATTTAAAAAAAAAATCACTAAAATTTCTGACTTTTTCTTCTTCCCCCAGCCCAAATTTCTTAAGATAAGTCGGAAAATAACAAATATATTTAAGGTTTGTAGTTTAGTTTCTTTGGCGTTTTTGTCTTACCTTGCTTGCAAAGTAAGAAGAAATGATGAAAAGTTAGAAATTCCTTTGATTTTCTTGTTTAGAAGCAACCCTCACTTGACTTTAAGGGTCTGTTTGAGACAGCTATTGATTATTTATAATATGCTGATATGCAGATTTTTCTGATAATCTGCAGATTATCAGCATAAGCTGAATTGCTGTTTGGGGGAGCTTTTTCAGAACATTTTACTGGCAGTTGTTGTTGGATAAATGACCATTCTTTCTCTGTTTGGTAAAGCTGTTTACAACAGAATTGTATGGGAAAATAATAGATATAACAGAAGTCTCAAACTATTACAGATCAATTCAAAAAAATAAAATACATTGCTCACTATCCCGTGAGTATAAGAAGAAATAAAATAAAGAAAAATACAATTATAAATGAACTTAAAAATATTAGAATGTTCAATTTAAAACTCTTCCTGGGAAACCATCGTACCACTTTCACTGTCGGCAGGGGAGTATGTTGGATTGTCGGCTCAACGGAAGAAAACACATCGTGCTGAAACCCCCCCGACGACCGTAGAACTGTCGCCCATTGCTATGAGGCTGACGTGACGCTAGTAAGAGAGCGGGTAGTTCACTGTAACACAACACAACTCGGGAGGTCCCTGAAATTCTAGAGCTCATGCTGCTACTGAGATCAAATGATAAGAAAATCATTTGTCAGATCACAAAATTAAATTAAGTTTTATATAACTACAATAGAACTGAAATAAATGAAAACTGTAGAACTGTCTGAAATTCATTATACAATGAAATACATACGAAATAAACTTACAATCTAATAAATAAAGAAGCGTGATTGGATCAACATCCACATATAACTTCTGCTATAGACTCCCTCAAAACAATCATCTCTGCTACACCTTCACCCTCCTGAGTTTCAAATTCAATCGACTCGATCTCATCCTTAGGTAATGATTGCCCCATGAGAGGTTCTGAAGGTTCTGGAGACACATGTAGCTGATCATCATCAAACAAAGTGAAGTTCATATCTGATAGAGAGGGATGTCGTTGGATGAAGTTGTGAAGTGCCATTATGACCACCACAATGTGCACCTGTTTGTGAAATTGATACGACAACATATCATATAAGATGATCCATTTCTTCTTCCACACTGAATTTTCTTTCAATTACCCCACGTAAGGAGGAGCGTCGTTTGTTCAACATTTATTTTCTGCCACAGATCGTACCACTTGTTCACTTTAAATCAGGAATATGGTATCCGGTGTCCGGATATGTCTTCATGTAGCCCCTCTGTATTAGATATGCCGCATCAACCAAAGAATACTTCCTTATTATGAAAGATATTTTTAATGAAAAATAATACATATAAGTTATATGTTTACGTAGATACTCAAACTTGGAGGCAGATGAGGGAAGCAATGTTCTATTCTTTGTTGCTTAGGAAAAAAGATGGTTGTCATGTGCACTCCCTTCCTATCCCGCCATTAGAAATGTGAAGCACATGTTAAAACCACATACTACAATTACATTATAGGTAGTTGTTCCACTGCGACTAATGTAAGCGACCTTTTCGTAACTTGGTAGTCTGCTATGTGCGTACCGTCGATTGCTCCTATGCAGTTCTGTTTTCCATAGTTAGAAACTCAATATATTATGAAGTTAAAATAATACACTTATAAAAATTACATGGAAATATGACATGTAACGTAAATCATTGGCAATTTGTTCAGGAATAGTTGTAAACAATGGATCCGCTGACTTGATGTTTTGCGCTGCTAAGCTCACAAGTGCTTGTATACTTTTGGAGAAGTATCAACTAATTGTTTTTGAAGAATGTTGAAATTATTCCATAGCTCTTCTAACTGATTTGTTATGTGAGAGAATGTATAATGTTATAGCTAACACCTCTTTAGTGGTCGTTCTTGAAGAACCTTGAAGGCAGTGGTTGAGATATAACTCATGAAGGAAACCCATAAAAATGGGCGCAGCCATTCAGAAAATGTTGCTGAACCTTATCGGATCCAGCAAGCATCTCACCCATCCATTTGTCCCAAACATAGGAGGACGTCATGCGTGGAATCTGTCCAATGTTGGAGCTGTAGTACAACAATAATATCTTAATTGCTGCAGCCTATGCGATTCTTTTATGGCGTTCTTGTTGTAGATCCATCATGAAGGGAGAGTTATCAGGGTGAAATAATTTATGAATGAGTGATGATAGGAAAATGAAATAGTAGAAATATCAAGGAGTACAATGCATCAGAAAAGGAATTCATAAATTTTTCAGGAAAAAAATTATAGTGCTGAGATCAAAATACATAAAAATAAACTTATTGCCAGCATGATATAAAAATACTCATTCTTCTACTAGAACACACAAATACTCAATGCGCAGCTCGGTCTGCAGCGCTATGAACATTTACCTATGAGTAGAGTCCTTAAGTTTTTTTACACATTTTGCATTATAACGCGTATCGACAATTACTTCTGGAATATCCAAAATTACGATGTAGTCTAATATGGTGCTATCAGGTGGAGCAGCAGGAGGCGGAGTTGCGAAATCATCAATCAGTTGATCGAATGAGCTTTTCACGAAGGTGTCCTTTTCTTTCTTCTTCCTGACTAGTCCGGGCCTTTTGGACACGGAACTGGACTCCCACTCCTCCATCTCCTTTTGGTTAATACTAGACCCTTTTTCATCAGCTATAACCTGTTCTGGTGGCAAGTCATCTGGTATTCCCGTAAACCCCAACTCGCTTGGGTTGAATGCATGCTTTCCCGTCACGACAACCCCCTTAAACATGATGTCCAGTTTCTCTTCGAACTCCGACGCAATTCTGCACTGCCTATATTTTTTTGCTGTTGGCATGTCCTGTATCATTGTATGGAAGAAGAGGAGTTTAGTCACAAAACTAAAAAAATAAGAGAATGTACAAAATGAGAGTGTAGTGAGCACCTCTAATTTCTTAACCCACCATTCAACAGGAGCATCAATTGTTCGTTTAATGGGATCCCAGCCAAACCCGGTGGATTCACGTTTCAGCTCCTTCCAAAATTTCCATTACTTAAATTGATTCCATTTGTTTTTGAATTTGAGCATGTCATGATCCCTTCTTGTCAATTCTTTGAACATTTTTGCAATATTTTGCCAACCTTTCTTGTTGAAACACATGGTTGGCCTATTACCGAGTTTAATTTCTGTAATACAGAGATTGCAAAAAAACATTTGTAACTTTCTTATCCCATATAGCTGATGGACCCCCTTCATCCGTCTTTGCCATGTTGGAACTATATGAAGAATTGACGGTTAAACAGAGCAACATAACATATAATTTTAATATTAATATAAAAGTATTGAGTAATGCTCACATATGTGATTGGCGACATTTACAAACATATCACATTGTTCATATGGATTTGCGTGTCTAACACAAAAACATTCAATTATATATATGTTTCATATATGTCCCTAGTGTATTCAGAAAATAATCACACCATATGAAACAAAATGATGCTTCACTAATTTGCAACACATCATGACCATTATCTCCACATACCAATGTACTCCTCAACATTCTTTCACCACCATCACAGAAAAAAACACAGATTATAAAGCTTGCACAACAATAAAGAGCAAGATCCAACATCATTACCAGCCCCAAACATGCCAAAAAAGTAAGATTTTAAGAATTTTCATTAAAGCCTCACTGTTGAAGAAATATTAGAGCTTCAGAAAGGAATATTTAGGAGGAAGAAGCACCTACACTGTCAGAAGCAATAACATTTGGACTAATCATATGTATAAACTACTAAGCAATAATTTGATGTTACCATATGCCATGCTTGCAATGTCATATGCATAATCTCCATTCCCGAGCATACAAGTGTACAAACATTCCAAATTCTCAAATTCTCACACAGATATTGAGATTCATAATCTCCATTCCCAACCATACAAGGATACATGCGTCATGAACATTGCCATCATATGTCAGTGTTGGCTATTGAGAAGAAGGGACATTAGAAAATGTTGCCAGTCCATTTTCTAGCACATATTATATAAGAACTGCAATCATTGCAATTACATACATACCATCCAATTCTTATATATTTACATGCGCAAAAACAAACGTTATTGTACTATATATGTTGCATGGGAGAAGTTCAATAATTTAACCCATCTCTCTCAAGGAAATAAAATGGCATTCATTTTTTTCTAAATAAAATGACATTCATTTTCTTCTAAAATGCAATTAAAAAAACTTTTCTCTTGTAAATTATTTTTCACTAACAGAAGTTTTGCCCCCAAGAAATTGAAAAACAATAAACATCTGTAGAAAAGTCACAACCACTTCATTTTCACTTGACATAACTATGCTTGGCATTCATGCTTCATTAATGGCAATAAATTGCTTGGAATATTAAAGCTAAGTTATTTTCCACTAGCAGCACCATAATTCCATCACCTCTAAAATATATTAAAGCTTTGTGACATCTAAGGTTTATACACATAAATATGAAACTTTAGATGTTAATTGGATATATTTAAAGGAATTGTGTGGAATACATGTTAATTCCCCACAAAACTCCCACTTCAAATCAAATAGCAATGGTTGAAGCTTGCAGCTACAAATTCCTCTTGCGTAATGCTTAAATAAAAGTGATGCTCACTAACATACCATACAAATAGAGTAGGACAATATTTTCATCAACCATTCAACCAAACTATCCAAAACCAAGGGGTATTTGCATGCATATAAGCCAATTCCTATATATTCGCATGCCTGAAATTTTTTCTTAAAAACCCATTATACCACACAAATCTTCCATATAACAACAAAATTACTGTCATCTGACCTTTAAAAAGAGAAATAAACTCATTTAAAACCTAAAGTTTCATATTTATGTGTTGACTTTAACCGTCACAGGCAACCATCTTCCTAAAGGAAATATGTTTTTCAGAGCCTGTGAAATTTTAGACGAAGGATACCAGTAATATGAAGGATAAAAAATTTCTCTACTGTTAAATACGAAAAAATTGCACGAAGAAAGCCCTGTAAGACGAAGGATCAAAAATTTCTTCCCACTAATAGCATTTCCTAATGCATCCCACTAATAGCATTTCCCAACTCACCATAATTCCATCACCCCTATACCATCACGAGCAACCACACAAATATCATTTCTCTACAGGGAAGAGCAGTTGTGCAAAACCATAAGGCATAAGAGGGATACCTGCGAAATTTCACACAACTTTCGATCCACCACCTAACGACCTGTTCACCACCTAAAGGCCAAATGGGAAATGGGAGAGGGGAGGGGTGCACGGGATCGAGGGCTGAGAACAGGGGAGTTTGATCGCAGAGCTGGGGCAACGACGGAGACGGGATCGAGGGGCTGGGGAGTAATAAGCTGTGAGGAAACGCGGAACGCGGGGCAAAGGGAGCGGCGAACTATCCTTCGTGTTATAACGTAAACCCGTACGCGCGTTTATCGGCGTTACGAAAAGGCACTAACCAAATGCTTCCTCGGCATTACGAAAACGCCGAACACATGGATAAGCTGCGCCAAACAGATCCTAAAGCACTATAGAGAATCCTAGAAAGTCAAGGACTTTTGTCATGTTCTTTGGCTCCAACCAGTCATAATGGTGATAATTTTTGTTGCTTCATAGAAATGTCATGAACATTGTTTCCAAAATGGAAATGCAGTCAAGCTGAGAAGAATACTTGGAATGCTTGGCCTACAGTTAATGTTCATGAAGATTTTGTAATGCAACGCAAATGTACAGTTCATGTTTGTTCAGAGTATGATAGGAAATCATCATTGAAGGTGATCTCAACTTGGTCTAAGGGATGAAGGCTTGGCTCATCAATTTAATGAAGGAAGCAAGGATTTCATAAATCCGAATGAATTTATTAGGAACTTGTAATGCTCATAAGAGGTTTTGAATGCCATCTTTGTCCGTCTGTCTCCTTGTTTTTTAGTTGGTGGTATTTGTACCATATTCTAACTTAGAAACTATCTTGTTTTGTTATGGCTGGATGAATAAATTGATGATTCTTGGTGGAGGTACTTTTTCTTTATTGTTACCTTGTTTGTCCTCGATCGCCACTCTGAGAGTCTGAGACCCTCTGAGTGATGAATCTACTTTCTGTCTATAGGGTTATTACCCAGTTTGTCAACTTCTGAACCTTGTTGTACCGTCTGCAACATGTTCATACTAGCCGTTGGTATTGCCTCTCACTGTCTGTTTAGTGAAGTACTTTACCTACACTCTCTTACAGGAAATAAACCCAAAGACTTAATTCCATTACTTTGATATTAATTTATGAATGTTCCGATGGACTCAACTGATTTTGGTTCCTCGACATGCATTCTTCAGGTAGTGATTGGCCATAAAACACGCTTGGCTGTGAAGTGTGACGGAACAAGTTTTTGCCAGTTAGCATAGGTTGGTTTTTTGTAAAGTTCTCAATTTAGGGCAAACAACCTAATTTTTTCTCTATGGATGGCTGCCTAAGGCTGATGCTAACATTGGTTATAATTAGAGGCATCCATTGGCAGTAATTCGAGCCATCTAGAAAATTTGCAAGCAGGTTTAAACATAAGATTAATATTTTTATTCAAGGGAAGTAGAACGTGTTTTCATTGTTGACTATAGTTTACTGTGAGTTACAGGCAGAGGCAATGATAATACTGACCAGATTTAAAAGCAAACTCTCAAGACTTGCGAATGGCTATCCATGTTTGTCGAACTCTGTTTCTTAGGCCCATCTCTATTGTTGCCCATCTTGCATTTTGTTAACTCATCACATGAAAATTTAACGTCTGTGAGATAGGTTTTGTGGAAAACTAGGAAACTTAAACATAAAATTCAAGGAATAAGCTCATCATGTTAAGAATATGCGCAAATTTCATATAACTTAACTTGAAGAAATATAAAATAGATGCTTAAACTATTAAATCTTTGTTTCATCATGTGAGTACCATGAGCATCAGGTTTAGTCTCAGTCATTACGTCAAGCCTTGTGACTTATTATCTCTTCTTTTATGGAGTATGTTCTCTAGTACTGTTGAGAATTGCCGTCCATGAGTGTTTTCACTTGGACCCATCCACCCATTCTGATGTAGTTTATTTCAATATTTCATAAGCTAGGCATGTCTTAAATGCTTATCTTGTCTTTTTTTTTGTTCATTCTATGGTCATATGAATACAATTTATGATTTACAAGTAAAGTCTTGTATTATTGAGGTACAATATGTAAGGATCTGATGTTCATCACATATTCTTGTCATTTAAAAAGAGATGGAAACTAAGAAAGCACTTTAAAAAACTTCCAAGAATTAATGGTCATTGTTTTCCACCTTTAGGAGTAAGCATGAAGGGTTGCTGTTGGCCCTCTAGTTTGTTGCCTTACAAAGTCGATGATCCCTGTGAAGTAGGTCGTTTGTCTCCTTAGTGACATTGATCCTTCTCGGTGCCCCTTTAAGCTCTATTTTCAAAGATTGTATTGTAAACAAGCAAACACATGTTGATTGGGGAAAGCGATTACATGTTGCTAAACCCTATGACAAGAAAACAAATATTGATTGGGGAAAGCTATCCGTCCTGTAGTGCTGTTTACCTACACAAGAGGGTTTACTCTATTTTTATCTATGCAATTTAACACTTTTATGGCATGACATTAAAACAATCATATCAACTTTATAAAATTATCTTTATCCATTTATTTAAATATGGCTAGCCACATAATCAAGTTATTTACTTGGTCAAGTCAGATATCAAGTTGGCTTAACCACGTAGAGTTGTCTTGACCCTGTCTCATTTGGGTACCCCATTGTCTGCTTGACCTAGTTCAAAGAGGTCATTACTAGGGCCCACCCATCTTGAATTGTGTCATGCTAACAGTTTAGATAAGATAAAGCTGATTAACCCCAGATCTGCTAGCTAATATAAGGTTGTTTTATGATAGAAATTTTCTAAAGCTCTGGTCTTTACATTTTACATATCTACTTTTTGGCATATGAATGTTAGTCTCTTTGTTTTCTTTCTATCATATACTGTTTTTCTATCTTTTCCTCTTGTTTTAGTTGTGTATTATTCTTGTATGTTCATTCTAATGGTTGTCGACACCGTGATGTTGAATTTCACATTTTTCAAGAAGTTTCATCTATTTTTGCTGTTTATTATTAGGTTTGCGCTTCTGGTCATGGAAAGAATGGGGCTATTTGTGTGATGCAAAATTCGATTCGACCTGACTTGATAACTGAGGTAATTTGTTTATCTCTTTTCTTATATATTTTTGAGATAATTGTATTGTTTTGATCATCCAAAAAAATAATGATTTTACCATTATATTTAACTTGGCTTAAGGTTTCTCTATTTCGTAATAACAAAAGATTAATTATTTTTATTATATAACATGTTAGAACCATAGATATACCATTTAAAATTAATTATCAAATTTTCTTTGTTACATTATTTTTTGATTTGATGCATAGTTGAGCTTCCTCAAAAGTTTAATTGTTGGTTAAGCTGGTTAATATTGTTTGATTATAGTGAAAACTCTTACGAATAATTTTATATATTTAAAATGTTGAATTATCGTGTATTTTTAAATAATTTGAGGCTATCCTTTAAAAAATTATTAACTCATGTTAGTGTGATTAATATTTGAGCAATCGATCATATCTTTCTAAATTTTGTTTGCATGAGCTTGCTATACAGATCATGTCAAGTAGGGCTTATAACTTTATCTAAAACTCATAGTTCTTAGACAATTGCTTGAATTTTAATTAATTTCAAAATGAAAATTCAACCAAAAATCAATAGGGTCACTTTTTTTTTTGTCTGTGTATATCTCACATGTTAATTAGGATGCGGGTTTAAAAAATATAAATACTTTTAATATTAATAGGTTTGGCTCGAATCAAATTTAAAGACTACTGAACATTTATAATTTTCAACTTGAATGAATTTAAATTAAATAAATGAGGCTAACATTGTTAAAGTCGTCTTTTTGTTACTTCTATCATCAGATACATTTTGGAGGCCAGTAATGGAGTTACACTACATTAGAGCAGTAGATTCTAGAAATTATGAAATGCAAACAGTTTCCATATCAGTTGATGATGATGATGCTTGGAGCTAATCATATTTTGTATGATGTCAACATAATTTTTAGATTCGAGACTTGGAAGTTATGTCATGATGATGCATATGGAAATATAATTTCTTATCAAATAATTTATCACAATTGAGTTTTTGATCGGTGATCATATTCTCTAGAGTTTTCATTTAAAGGTTTTCAATTTTTATGGATGAGATATTGACTGATGCCTTTAAAATGTTATTTTTCTTAGCAATTATGAGCTATTTCATTCAAGGCACCTCCTAAAGAGTTGAAGTTATTATAGTTTCTATGCTTTAGTTTAGTTTAGTTTATTTATTTATTTATTTATTTTTTCACAAGCTTCGATTAGCTCCAAGAGACTTTACTTGATGATAAGGACCGTGGTTCTACTATTCTACTCAAGATAGTATTTATTCTGGCACACGAAGGAGACTTGAATATGGGGTGTAACTAACTCAAGTTGACTTGTGATCTACTTGGATCCAACTCGATAAATGACTCATGAGGTGAGACTGAGCCTGTCACACCCCAACGGGCCCACCTTTAAGGGTTGGCTGAGGTGTGATAAAGACAGACAATTTAGCTAGACTAAGTTCTCATCAATACTCCTGACTTGCAGAATCAGGACCTAAAGGGATGAAGTTGTCTAATTAAAGCGTCGCAAACATACGTAATACGTTGCATTTTATAATTTTTTTATATTCATTCTTGGAAGAGTAGAAAATTATAACATCAAAACATGTAAGCTATACAGAACTACTAAATCCAACGTAAATAAAATGCGTACCCAAAACTATACAGTGCAATACTGTACAAATCACACTCGAGTGCTTACCCCGATATTTCTTGCACCTATCTGGAAGATAATAACATGGAGTGAGTAACAACCAACTTAGAGAAATAATTAATGCTGAAATAAAATTTTATACATAGAAAAGAAACGTGCATCCCTATATGACTGTTCATTTCCGCACACAAAGCATGATATGCTAGAATCATATAAACATTAAAGTAAAAGCAGATAATGTAGAAATCAAGACTACTGTGTAAACATGTATTGTCATATGCATGAAGTCATAAGTATAATAAAAAACATGTTCATAAGTTGTTTTATCGTATGTAATCAACCTACTATTATTTCATAAGTGTCATTTCATATCATTGTCTTTTCTAAAATGTATAAGCATTAACTATTTTCATGTTTTGTTATCATGGGTCGACAGTCAATAGTCCCACTGATTCCAATGGTTCTCTACGTTCTGTCACCAACTGTTAAAAACAGTTTCAAAATTTTGTCGCTGTCTGAACACCAGGAGTTGAGAATACCACATCTCCCTGCATAGTGTACTTGGAAGCACTCATGTAGTAGTCTACTCATAACATTTCTTATGATATTTCTTAAAGTATAATACTTGTAACAAACATTCATAGGTGCTTCATAAAACATAATTCTTATAATTAGACATTTCATATATCAAATGCATGAATCATAACAAAATGAATACCTGCAAGCAATTAATTTCATATGCATGTTCATATGTATCAGAAAATAACATAACATCATATGTATCGTAAGAAAAGTTAACTTAGATTCATACATTCCAAGCAGGTATTTATCTATAATATGCAAGAAATCTAAATGCAATTTTGTCGAATACATAATCACATAAAACCTACAGAAGGTTATTTTTTTAAAATTAACACAAGATTTTTTTATCTGATTTGACGGGGTAGGCTTAACGAGGAGTTTTCTCATACTCGTGTCGAGCTCACCATTTCTTATAAACAATATTAGAATTCATAAGCTTTGTAGGAATTCATGAAATCCTAGCTCGTCTCGTTATTTAACCCAAAACCAGACTTATTTGCTAGAACTAACGTCAAACAAGCTTCTCGGCACAAGCCCTTCCCTTTCAAAACTTTTTATTTTTCTCACCAACTCTTCTTAATGCCTCAAAGCTCCCTTCCTCTTCATTGATTTTGTGCTTCAGACCATTGCAAACCTCTTTTAACACTTTCAACATGAGTTCAACACCTCTGACAACTACAATAACTAAAAAAGCGTATAAAATTGAGACAAACGTTAAATGGAAAGTGTAAAGAAGCAAAATGAAAGTCTCAAATAGCGTGAAAGAAGGATTCGTACCATTTGATTTCGTGCTCAAAGTTTTAAATGTCACGACTCAGCCCAATGCTTAGAATTAATTAAGGCGAGAACTGTGGTCCGACGCTATTAACATTTCATTTTACTTTCTACAAATTTTTTTTAGAGACTTTCAATATATAAAATAGCCACTATTCACAAGGTGCATTAAAATTTAACATCAAGAAATAACAACATAATCTAAAAACCAAATCTCAAACCATTATTTTACAATATATGAAGTAAACAGTAAAAAAACTACAAACACAACATAACTAGTACCTATCAGCTGCAGTCCTCTTCCTGTAAACTAAAGCTCTCATACCAGACAAATTAACCTAAAGTTTTTCTTTTTCTGAAAAAAAAATTAATTTCAAATAAAAGTTTGACTTAGTAAGTAATTATAATCTTTGTATGAATTAAATTATGTTGTTTATGCTATGCATGTAGCCGATCCTACGTAGTGGGATTAAGGTTTTGCTGTTGTTGTTGTTGCTGCTGTTCTTGATTAATAACAAAGAAAAAAAAAGGCAGCTCAGTACTTTATAAAACATTGAATTTTCACTTTAATTTTTTCTTTTTCCATTTCACTTAATGTGTTTACCATTTTAACATCATTAGTAGTCTTAACAGGATTACCGTCATGCCCGAAAGTATCCTAAAAATGTGCTCGAAAATACCATAAAAATGTGCTCGAAAATACCATAAAAATGTATCTATCCTCAAATGTACCCGAAGTTACTTACCCTCAAATTATACTTGAAGTTTCCCTCAAATTGTGCTCAAAGGTACACCTTTAACATGCACGAGTACATCGCAACATCTGCTAGTATTATCTGGGGTAATCTTGTATGACTTAATCTTTTATTTAACATTTCATATCAATTAAGATTCTTTAAAATGTACCTTCATAGTTAAGTTATTTTTCTTTTATCTCTTATGTCATTTTAGACTTTCAATATGCAATGTATAAGTGAAAAAATTACTTTGAACAATTTAATAAAACAATTATTCATTTACTAAAATATTAATTTAATGCATAAAAAAATAATCACTCACCTTTGTTTTGAAAAGACTTCTGAAAAAATTCAACCTTTCCCTTCACATCATAGCACCTAAACTAATTAAATGTGCATATAATTATTAGAAATTCATTCTAAAAGAAAGACTTAAATATTTAAATATATAGGAATGATTAAAAAAGCACTAACCTTTATGACTTTAAGATTCTTAGCTTTCCTCAAAATCTGAGAATTTATTAGCCTCTATACTCTTTCTGATTGCATAAAATATAATAACATTAATTTAAATAATTATATTATTTATTCTAATAACAATATAACTTTAATATTTACCTTATAAGTTGCTCAGATTGATCTCCCCTCACTCGCACACTCCTTCAATTTCTCCTTCGAATCTGAATTCACTCTTTGTTAGAGCTTTAAATGTCAAATAAAACTTCTCATTAATATTATTATTAAACACACCCACACATTTTTAACACATATTTAATTGTTCATAAAAATATTATTAATCATTTTAAAATTTTAAATTTTACCTTGTAAGGTTTTCGGCTTTCCTCCGCCCTAAGCACACGAGGTTTCGATTGGCCTTCTTCCTTAGACAGAGCCAAAAATCTTCCCCTTCAGCCTATACTCGACTGCGCTAGCTCCCTCCTTCAATCCTGATTGGTCTCTCCCAACAGAGCACGCAAGGCTTGTTGCTCCTTCACACGACTCAACAACCCTAACAGTCGCACGCAAAACTCACGGTTTCAGCTCTTTTCTTCCTTCTCTCGCAAAGGCGAAGCATTGTTGGTTGTAGCCCGTTCCAGTAAACACTTGACGCCACCACCTCCTTCTCTTCCTCTGCATGCACGTGAACATGGTTTACTTGCCTCCCTCCTTTTCTTCTTCTTCTTCCTACGACTTCTCCGCTCGACTAGGGCTCCACAAAGACATAGCATGCTCCCTTCCTCTTCTTTCTTCTTCGTTTAATTGGTTAAGGCACACACAAGAATCTCTCTCTTTCTCTCTCTCTCTCGCTCGCTCGCTCGGTCGTTCGATGGTTTGAACGAAGAGACGATCAAAGGAGAGCAATAAAGGCTTAAGTCATACATGATTAGTCTCAGATGATACTGACAGAGAATACAACGTACTCGTGCACTTTAAAGGAAGTGGTAAAAGTGTATCTTCAGATACAATTTGAGGCTACCTTTCATGTATATTTTGAGCGTGCCTTCGTATACAATTTTTTGGGTGTCTTCAGACACATTTTTAAGGATATCTTTGGGTATGATGGTAATCCTGTTATGACTATTAATGATGTTAAAATGGAGAATACTTAAAGTGAAATAGGAAGAGATAAAATTAAAGTGAAAGTTCAAGGTTTAATAAAGTGTTTAGCTACATTTTCATTTGGTCATTTATGCTTAGGATAAACGACATAATTTAATGCATATAGAGATTATAATTATTCACTGAGTCAAACTTACAGTTGAAATAAAGTTTTCTTTTAGGAGAAGAAAAACTTTAAGTTGATATGTCTGGTATGAGAGATTTGATTTACAAGAAAATGACTGCAGTTGATAGATACTAGTTATGTTGTGTTTGTAGTTTCTGTTTATTGTTTCCTTCATATATTGTTTAGTATTGGTTTTAGTTGTGATTTTCAGATTATACTGTTTCTTGATGTTAAATTTTATTGCACTTTGTGGATTGTTCGCTTTTTTTTATATTGAAGTTTTCTAAAAATTTATGGAAAGTAAAATGAAATGTTAATATTGTCTGACCAGAGTTCCGACCTTAGTTAATTTTAAACAGTGGGTCGGGTGTGGCATAAAATGCTGCCTACGATAGTTTTATGTGCCTAGTTCGCACGACTTTTCTCTGTTCACGACTGTGCTACACTGCACAGGTTGCATACCCCAAGGGAAGAAGATTACAGAAGAGGGGTTGAGAAAGTGCGGCACTCTACAACTTCCTTATATTCCACTCGCCCCTTTGCCACAGTGAAGGATTGCAAATCATCTCTGCCATGTGAGAATCTTTCCAGTGAGTGAGTGAAGTGAGATAGAGGAATGGGAGTGCGGTATTTAAGTAAAATCACAAAATATCATAGCCTTTGGATCTCATCCAACTGCTGCATGTGCTCGAAAGTGTCATAAGGTCAGCCATGAAAAGTAAAGAGGCTGGATTAGCGAGGAAATGAAGGTTTAATTAATCTGATTTTTCTCATAACTAATCTATAATGCTATACATGGAATTGATCGATTTCATGTATAAAATTTTATAAAAATAATTTGGTTAAATTTTTGGGGATGCGAAATTTGGATACTTTTAAAATTTGTCGAATTTTTATTGGTATCTCAGGTTTGGGTGTTATGGCTCTACCCTTTTTATCTTTTCTGATTTTGAAGAGGAATAATTTTGTCTCATTTCTTCTTTTTGCCATGTGGCTTCTTTTTCAAGCCCGTGCTTCCATTTGATCTTGACAAAGGGAATTTTTTAGCTTCTTAGCATCAATTTTTAAAATACTTTCAGGCTCTTCAATATATGCTTGATTTGTCTATACTTCAATATCTTCATGTGAAATCATTCATTTTGAGTTTGAAACCCATTTTGTTAGCATTAAAATGTGAAATGCATCATGAATATCTCATATATTTGCTGGTAATGCTAATCTATAAGCAACATAGCCAATCCTTTCTATAATTTCAAAAAGGTGGACTCAATTTGTTTCCCTTACAATATCTGGTTGTACCTTTCATTGGCCTCACTTTGAAAAATAAAATACAAAATCTCTGATTTAAAATTCTTATGTTTTGTGCTTTATATCGTAATATTTCTGCTGTTGATCCTGAACGACTTTCAATTTGTTTTTGATTAATCTGATTTTCTCTGTAGCTTCATCAACTAAATTAGGACTTAGTATTTGACATTCACCTACTTCATCCCAATTTAATGGAGTTCTGCATTTTTTGCCATATAGTGCTTTATAAGGAGCCAATTTGAAATTGGATTGATAACTATTATTGTAGATTAACTCCAGCATTAGAATGTGATTTTCCCAACTGCCTCCAAAGTTGAGAATTCAAAGCCGCAACAAATCATTCAATATTGAATTGTCCTTTCTGATTGTCCATTGGTTTGTGGATGAAATTCTGTGCTAAAATGTAACCGTGTATCCAAACCTTGCTGAATGCATTTCCATAGCCTGAACGTGAATTTTTTGTCTCTTGAGAAATGATGACTTTTGGAATTTTATGTAATCTGATAATTTTTTTACATACAATCTAACCAACTTTTCAACTAAAAATGTCTGTTTGATTAGCAAAATGTGAGCTGACTTTGTTAATATGTTAATAATATCCCAAATATCGTCGTGGACTTGTCTAGATTGAGGAAATCCCATAACAAAATCCCTAACAATTTCCTCTTATTTCCATTCAAATATAGGCAATGATTGAAGCAATCAACTGGGTTTTTGATGCCAATCCTTTACAATCTGACAAGACTGTCTTTGAGATATATATTGAGCAACATCTTTCTTCATACCTGGCCATTGGAATACCAATTTTAAATCATTATACATTTTTATGCTGCCTGAATGAATTGTGTAGTTTGAATGATAAGCTTCATGCAGAATTTTCTGTCTTAAATCTGAGTCAAACAGTACCCATAACTGCAGTTTTTTTCTAATTACACCATCTTTATTAACTGTCATATCGGTCTTCTTTCCTGATTGAATTTAAAAAAATTCGGATATTTGTTCCTAATTCTCTGAGCTGCCTTAATTCTATCTATCAAAGTTGATTGCAATGTCAATTGATATAAATATCCCATATTACTTTGTGTTCTAACTTCCAAAATCAAGACATCAATTTCTTTAATCAATTATAACTTATGAGTGATAATCCAACTTGCACTGTCTGTGAATTTACGACTCAAAGTATCAACAACAATATTTGCTCAAAACATTATTGTATGTCCAAATCATAGTCTTTGATTAGTTCTAACCATCTTTCTTGCCTCAATTTCAGCTCTTTGTGTGAAAATGTAGTTCGGACTCTGATGATCAATAAAAACTTCACATTTCACGATGTCTATGTGATGTTGCAAACTCTTAAGAGCAAACACTACAACAACGAGGCATAACTAAAAATCAGGAATTTCTCTGTACGTGATGGAATAGTTGAAATTGGTGGAGTGGTCAAATATTTTTTGAACTTTTGAAAATTTTGCTCATGTTCTGCATTCCACTCAAACTGAATGTCTTTCTTCATCAGTTTTGAATAAAGGCATAACTATATGTGAAAATCCTTTTACGAACCTCTTGTAATATTCAACCAATCTATGGAAACTGTGTACCTCAGTATTATTTTTTGGAATAGATCATTTTTACAATTGCTTTCACATTCTAAGAATCAATTGAGATTCCTTGTTCAATGATAATGTGTCATAAAAATACAATATTTCACAACTAAAGCTTACATTTCAAAAATTTTACATTCATTTGATCTGCCCCAACAGCTCCAAAACTATCATAAGATGCTTGGCATAATCCTCATCAATTCTTGAATAAATTAGAATATCGTAAAAAAAAATAATAGCAAATTGATTCACATAAGGTTTGAAAATTCAATTCATTAAGCAAAAATATAGCAGGAGCATTGGTTAAGTAAAAATATATAACTAAGAATTCATAATGATCATATATGAACCAATCAGATGCTTGGCATAATCCTCATCAATTCTTGAATAAATTAGAA
>NEWO01000001.1:5309695-5352006 GCA_003013225.1 Phalaenopsis aphrodite
TCTTCAAAAAATATATAAAAAAATTCAGCAACGACTGAATTTTGTCCTGTCTGAACACCAGGAGTTGAGAATATCATATCCCTGCATAACGTAGTTATAATCACTCATGTCTACCTATAATATTTCATGTGAATTTTGATAGCCCTTGCCACCTAGACCCTAGACTTATCCTAGTCCGATGATCCATATGTGGCGTTAAAAAATTTCCCCAATTGCCAGAAGGATTTGAATGCAATATTCAAGCTCAAATCCCGATGCACTGGGTTTTATTATAGCTTAAGTCATTATGAGAATTTCACTATTGATTTAATTAAGAAAACATGAACTACGTCTCAGTGCATCCTGGTGTCTAGTGTCTTGATCAGTTTGTGAATTAGGGTCAAGTGCCAAGTTTCATTACTTATTCAAAAATTAGCAACTAGTGTCTTGATCAGTTTGTGGATTCAAGTATTTCTATCACTATGCAACTAAAACCTTGGGAGGTTACACTGTAGAGATTAGGTAGATGGGCTTTCTCTTAGGGTGTGCTCTTAAAGTCTAAGAAACCTACACTGAGGATTGGGTGGATGGGCTCTCACCTAGGGCGTGTTCCTAAAATCTTGGAAAACCATGCTGAGGATTAGGTGGATGAACTCTCACCTAGGGCGTTCTAAAATCTAGGAAGCCAATGCTAAGAATTAAGTGGATGAACTCTCACCTAGGGTGTGCTTCTAAAATCTAGGAAGCCTATGTTTTAAATTGCGCTTAAAGTGATTCAAGGTATTTCACCCTCAATTAAGTGTTTTCCAAATAATTAAATTAGAAACTACCACTTTTCGACTTAACCATTAAGCAATAAATAAAATAAAATGAGGCCGAACCACTTTCAAAACTAGCAAAGCCAGAGCGGGGGAAAGCCAGGTGAATCGGCCTAAAAAAAAACGTTTAAATTCTTTCAATATTGTAATTAAATAAAACTCTCGAGAAGAGTGTTCAAGTATGTTCCAAGACAGTGTTTTGATTGACCCAAAAGGTGTTTAAAGTCTTCTCTAAAACAAGTATTATTGCAAGCCCAAATCAACATGAGATTCATCACATGCTTGACCAAAAATTGTACAACTAAAACCATAACCTAAACTTATCTAATCCTACATGAAAGCAACCACAAGGTCATTTAAACTTTTAAATTGCCAAAAACATATAAAAATGAATTTTCAATACTCGCAGGGTCATAACAACATTACAAATACAAATAACTACAACATGTTATTATCACAAGAAAATCTTCCCTAAATATCGTTCCAATTAGTTCACAAGCATGTCATAAATTTAATTGCAACTGTCTAAGTTTCAAAAATATGCATAACAACAATTACGCAACTCGAAGAAAATACGTCGCGTTAAATATCAAAACTTAAAAGAAGCGGTCAGTATTTCATAACATAGTTTGCCGTTAAACTTTGGCCAACAACAAGAAGGAATCAAATCATTAACTCATTTCCTAAACAAATAAGGAGACGACATAAGCTGAATAAATAATAAAAATAAAATAAAATAAAAAATATCAGAAATAGAAACACAACATCATAAATATCAAGATATGGAGCCCAAATTGGACATGAATAAAATCCACAAAAAATATAAGTTGGTGTTTAAGATCTTGCAAGAACTCACAGAGAAGTGAAGGGTCAGAGGATTGGGTTGGACAGGTGAGCGTCCACAACTTACTTCCTGTTCCGGTTGTCCAAATAGTTCCCTGCAGAGCTGTCGGCTGGGAAAGGAAGAGGTTCCGGTTGGACCTCACCGAGGGAAGGAGAAAAAAAAAAGAGGAAGTATGACTGAATCTTGAGTCTCGGGTTCGATCGAGAGGTTAGGGAGTTGGAAGCTTCGACGCAGAAGGGAAGGCTAGGATTTCTGTTCGTAGAGGAGGCGTGGGTGAGGCGCAAGAGTAGCGAGAGAAGCGAGAATCGAGTGGAGGACACGTGCGGCTTCGGTGCGTTTGACGGAATCGAATAGAGAGAGGCCCTCTATGGGGAAGATACAGGAGACGGGATCGAGCGGGAGACAGAGAAGCAAGCCAGGCGAGGTTTCTGCCCGAGGAGGCGAGCAGAACTTCGAAGCGGAGAGACGAGGCGAGCAGAAATTCGATGCGGAGAGACGAGGCGGGGCGAGCTCGGCTTCACTGCAGAGAGGCAAGGCGAGCGGGAGCTTCGAGGGCTTCGGTGCAGAAGAGGAAGCAGGCGAAGCAGGCGAGCGGGAGTGAAGAAGAAGGTAAGTAGGCGAGTGCGGGAGAGGGTCGCGCGAGAAGGTGAGGCGTGTGAGCGGCAGAGGCGAGTGAGGGAGATGGCGATTCTAGAGAGCGGGTTCGGTGCAGAGGAGAATAGACAAGTAGGAGAAGCGGAGGGGACCGAGCGGGAGAAGGCTATCGAACGATGGTAAATGAGCCGGAGCTCGGGAGAGGCAAAGAAGGAAGATCCAGAGGAAGAAGGCGATCCTTCCTTTTAGAATTGGAGCGGGGGAGCAGTTACTCGAGAGCAATTGGCGGGGAAATAAATTATTTCCAAATGTAAAGAGGGTTAAATTGAAATAATTTTAATTAAGGCAGCATTTAAATAATTTATTTAAATTTTGAAATTTGAATTTCAAATTCAGGTGAGCTAGTGCCTAGCCCGTGTTCAGCCCGAGTCCAGCCTATATTAAACCCGAGTCGAACCTGGGTTGAGCTCGGGCCCGCGCACCGCTAAAAAAAATGCGTCGATTTTCGTGCAGTTCGCGCGAGTGTGGAACCACAACAATATGGGTGTCTTTTCTAGCTAAAGTTGACGTTCCGGACGCGTTAGCGCGGTCCGTTTCATTATCCGGGGTCGTCCAGACAAACTCACCGATTGTCAAGTCAAATCAAGTCAAAGTCATGTGTGGTGCAGTGATTGCGTGAATTGCGGCGTTCGCGAGTAATCGAGTCACAAAGTGTTCGCCTAAGGCTGTTTGATCCTATAGAAACTCAATTTCGGGCCCTCTACATGTTGGTCCTTAGCTCTTGCAACTAAAAGTTGAGTGCTTGGAACCACTCATGCGAGTTCTTCACAAAAATGAGTCAAGAAGTGACTTAAAGTTCTACGGGAGGTGGGCTCCATTGCTAGTCCACTAGGATGGTCAATAAGAACTCCTAAAGCTAGATCCTAGGTTCTAAGAGTAGGAGATTAAGACCCCACTAAAAATGAGGTCAACATGTATAAATAGCTTATTATGCTTAGGGTTAGGGGGTATGCAATTGAATTGTGAGTTTTAGGTTTAGTGTTTGGAAGAGATTTTCTACCTCTCGAATTGTAGGAATTGGGAGAGATTGCATATCTTTTGAATTGTAGGTGTTTATCTTTGTATTTTTGTTGAGTTATTTGTATTATTAAAAGAAAATTTTGTTTGCCCTAAGTTCTATGGAAAAAATGTGTCAATTTTGACGTTAGAACATATCATGGTCCACTTGATCGTGATGTATGTGAGCATGCACTTCTACGATTATAGGCTCCTCTCCAAACGTTTGCCTTTGTCAACATATAAAAAGGCAAGGAAACGATATTTATAGAGTTCAATTTAATGCACTGAATAAATTTTATGGGGATCAAATCTATATGGTGTATAAAGAGGTACTCATGCTCCCATAGTCCCAGACATGGTTCTGCTGTGCCTGATCTCTTTTTCTAACATATTCAAGAGAGTCCCGTATGCTATTTTACTCGGCCTATACATCCTTCCCTATCTAGAGGGGTTTTTGCTCCTTGCAAATATCAGTAAACATATCTCGCAAGTATCAGTAAACATATCTCGAAGTTCTGCTAGATCTGTTAATGATGCTGAGGCTGCCACCAGAAGTTATTTACATCAAATATTAAATTGATTTTATTATTATAAAAATTAAGAGTTACAATATGTAATATGATAGACGTGTTATGTGAAAAATATGAGCAGTGCCATATGCACATCCTAAGTGTGGCCGAAACTTCTTATAACTATATACTGGGTAGTACAAAACTTAGACATGTATGATACAATGATCTAGCTTTTCTAGATGACATCACAAGTGACATGCATGCATGAGTGTCATTAATTAGGCACAATCAATTGCAAGGATTCGTTGAAGGTGTTAATTTGAAATTGAGACATAGGAGGCGGTTTGAGTGGTTTGTATGTAAATCATCCTTGCCTTGATTTGATCAAATGAAAACACCAGAACTCGCCACCTTAAATTTGCCAATTATTACTGATTGAGTTGGTTAACTTGGTTAATTGAGTGCAGGAGAAGTACGAGGGTGGTCACTAGAGTTTCGAGGATGATTTTGAGTTCACAATATTGAGCTTAGCTTGAATCAAGAAAAGGAATTCTATATACTAAGCTAAGACTGACTCTTCATTTAATCTTATGGTAGAGATATTAATTAAGTTGTTCGACAATTGGGGAGAAGCCATGATTTGATGCCACATGTACTTAAAAATTTTCTCAACAGTAAAGCAAACAGTGAAGACTGTTAAAGCTGAACCAAGGTCGCTATAAAGGTAATCCATGGCTATTCAATCCATGGGCTGGTGGCTGACCACTGCTAGACGCTAGAGGTTGGGATTGATTTAGAAAGGCTTAAGCAATGGTCTCCTGGACATAAAAAATACCACCACTTCAAGTTTTAACTGTAATGCACATTTTCATGCGTAGGAAACATGATATGTATGTAAAGTTTGAAGTTTAGGTGTTAGATATGTGAACACATAGGAGTTGAGTGGTTTGCATGTAAATTGTCATCACACTTATAACACCGTAATGTTTCATATCACATCATAAATGCTATCATTTTGAATTTTAAATAGTGAAATACACCATTTTATGCAATAACCGAAACCCTAAGTTGAGAAAATTGAAACTTTAGGTGTTAGGAATTGAGTGGTATGTATGTAAATCATTGAGAAATTAGAAAAAAACTAAACCTTAGATGCAGCAATAATAAAAAAAGTTACAATAAATAATTTTAAAAATTTAAAGCTAAATGTCACAATTTAAACCCTAATCCGAAATTACCTAAAAAGAGAAATCTAATTGTCAAAATTTAAAAAACTAAACACGTGGAATAAAGAGTGAGTCTCGCCTTCATTTTGAGAAAGAAAATGGGTGAATTACTCGAAAAATGTGGAGGGCATCGAAGTGTTCATTGACCAAGGGCTCGAATGAAAGGGAAAAGAGGAGAAATGAGGGTTTTGGGTGGTTGGGCGGTATTAAAGTGAGTTATTGACCGACCTTCGGTATACATAGTGTTTTAGGATGAAATATTTTAAATCTAAAATATGCTTTATTAATTTTATAACTTGAGTTTTTCTACAATTAAGGATGACACACTAGGTATTTTGTGTAAGTGCACGTATCGCTCAATTAATATATGATTTTCTATAGTCTTGAGTATCGATCCCATAGGGAGGGCTGTTAATTTAATAACTTAAGAAAAGTTCTAACTGAATATAAAGAGACTTAGGCCTTGTTTGGGCAACTTAAAAGTGCGGCGGCGTTTTTGAAAACGTCGCCTTGCCATTTGGTTCCTGCGTCTCACTGTTTAAGCTAAACAGTGAACACGGGGCTTTACCTGCGTATTGCGTTCGTGGCCTCCATTTTTCTCCACTGCCCTCGCTAGTCACTACACCTGGATCGTCGCCCTAGCTACCGAGAAGAAGGTAATTTGTGGTAAAAAAAATTCGTGCTCCCTCCTCTCCTCCCTCCACTTCTTCCTCCCCGGCCTTCTTTTCTCTCTTCTCTCTCCTCCTCCATTGATCTGCAAGAATGTTATGGTATTTTGGGTTTTGTGGTTACGGTTCCTGCACTCCTATGCTTTCTCCCGACTTCTCCAAATATTCTTCTCGAGAATGCCTGGGAATCAGACACCTAAGCTCTAGTATGTGGCGCCATGGCGTCACTTGCTCGGGTTTATGGACATAGTCTGGCGCCTAACGCCCATATAAGACACCATGGCGCCCTGGAGTGGGGCCTATGCACCAGTTCACTATTTGCTTCATTGCTTCATTCACCTCCTTTTCACTCCGTTGTCGCTCCAATTTGCTCCAAATTTCTTAACTTTGATACATGCAACAAAAATATGAAAATATGTTTCTTTAAAGTGCAATTTCATCAAAAATAAGTATTAAATGTAAAAATAAAATTAGCATGCTACGAGACATGGCCGTGATCAATAGATTATCTGCGATAACGTTCAGTCGTTAATTTTGTAGATATTTTAGCTGATAAATAGTATAGAGTTTCCTGGTTAATCGTTTGTCAGTTTTGCGATGGATTTCCGAGATGTTCGGCCGTAAGAACAATCATTAAGAACCATACAGACTATTCGTATGTCCTCAGCTGAAGACACTTAAAACTGCATTGAACTGTAGGTCGATAAAAAATTCTGCCGGCAATGTCTGCTGGTACTTTTTCCAATTTCTAATGGTTTTCCGGTTGTGCAAAATCAGATTGAATTGAACTAAACTAAGATTTTGCTAGCTTTATTCTGACATGATGTGAAATTGAAATGGTTAATTTATGTTATTAAAAAAATCTACATCTGAATGGATGCACTTTATCACCTTGATAAATAAATTTGTATGAATGACCATCGTTGAAGTTTGCTATACTCTTCCACACAATAAAATCTATGAGTGCCACATATCTTGTTGCTTCAAGAATGTTGTTTTTGGTTCTAACATTTATTGGCAACAACATTTTTTTTCAATGTAAAGTTTTTTGGATGCAACCTCTTGGGGAGGCTAAGTCTAGCACAAATCTACTGCTGTAATATTTTACATAGTTGATAATAACAACAATCATGCTAGGAGATTCAAGACAGCCCTAAATTTCAAATAGGAAATAGAAAAAAAACCAAAACCTTCTACATCATGGCATTTAGAAACGTACAAAAGAGAGGCTAACCAAGTCCTCTTACCCTTTCAGATCCACAACAAGAACATAAAAGCACTTGGCATTAGTGCTGCTATCGCCACTAACACCACACCAATTTCCAGCGTGGCCGCCTGTCCCACCACCTGATGAGCTCCCTGGCTGGGGGGCAACATCGGCCGGAGTGCAGCGGTATCAGTCTCCCCCGTTGGCAGTGGAAACACTGGGTTGCTGCTAATGAATGGCATTCCTTCACCAGCTTCCGGTGGAGGCGTGGCCGACGTAGATCCCACCCCCGACTCCAGCGGGGAGGCCTCTGGCGCCAAGCTCAGAGGTGCGGCAGCCCACCAGCCCCTGTGAGGAGTAGATGGGAGATCTCCTGCAGTAGGTGGTGGCGCCACCTCTGGTGACAGAGCAAGGGAGATCAGCTCGTGGAATAGAACCCTAACTAGCAGTTTGTCCCCCCTCTCACAGCTCGTAGCAAACTCATCCTTGATGGAGAAGTAGTAGCGGCCCGGCTGGGTGGAGTCCACTTGAACTGGGTAGATTTGTCGTGGTAGACTAAGGATGCGTCGGCAAAGTTGCAGAGATCTAACGCCCTTCCGTTGTGAAAGAGATAAAGATTTTGGAGATCTTTGCTCTTGAATAAGAGAGAGTCTCCGATTTGAATGGTGACTGTTCTCGGGTCGGCGATGTCGTCGAGGACCACAGTGTCGGCGGCGGCTGTAGGTGTGGTGAAGGAAAGGAGGAGGAGAGTTAGAAGAAGACCAGGGGTTCCCATTCTGAAAGAAGAGGAAGACGACTGAGCTACACCATTGGGGGAGAGAACATGAGAAGGGATTTATTGGCGACAACATTATATATATATATATGCCATTATGCCAAATAATTAACTAAAATCAAGGCTCATACTTTCTCCTTGGTCTGCTCAAGATACTTAGAAGAGGCAACTCATGGTGTTGCTGTCCCGTTTTCTTTGATGTTATAGCTTCTGGCTCTCCACTATTGGCAAGTTGGGATATCCCCAGGATGACTGAATTATCGAACCTTGATTCAGTCTACCTCTATTCTCTCCACTATTACCCCAATCACTTAAACCCTATATGCTTAACTTCAAATTGAGTGTATGTAACTATCTTTAATTGAGTGCTATGTTGCAATTTTGTGAGGTAATTAACTTTTTGGGCTTGCGGCCATTGGAAAATTTGACCCTTTATCTAAGTTGTTTCAACGTCCAGAAAAATTTGGTTAAATTAAATGTAATATATCTCATGAAAAATGAACTCCTAATTTCAAAGATGATATTTTTGTTGTCCTCCGAAACCAAGTTATTGCATTTAAAATTTATTTATTTATTTATTGAGATTCTGAAATTAGTATTGTTTTAGTTATGCATTTTTTTATTAATGCTTTCAGTATAAAACCATTTAAATTGATCTATTTGTAGTTACAGCCTTTATACTTCCTTGTAATTTTTCCTTTGAAAGCTTCATAAAACTAAGTAATTTATTATCATCCACATCTTGAATCAATAATGTTCTCTGTTAATTTTTTTGTATCTTTTCTAATGTTGATTACAGGTTGAGTTGCCAGGATGCAAAGGAATCTGGACGGTGTATCACAAGAGTGCCCGAGGTCATGCAGTTGACGCTCTTAAATCATCAAAAGATGATGATGAATTTCATGCATATTTGATTATAAGTCTGGAGAGTCGCACCATGGTATTCTCTTGTTTGCCTTTTAATACTTGTTACTTGGCTTAATAGTTTACTGCTTTCTTCTTTTCTTTTCAAAAGTAAAATCTATGAACCATTTAATGGTATTGGTTAAAACACTGTCATAACAAATGCTTGAGGGGAAAAGTATATGAATGGAAGATCAATTCAAGTGTTGAAGCAGCTACATCTTAAGTTTCTAGTATTGAATGATAAGTCTGTTGCATGACGTAATTGCCAGATGTTTTGCTGCCGTGCATGTACTGGTATCTTCTAAACAGGTCATTATTTGTTTGAAAAATGAAATTGTTTGACCATCTAGTACTCTTTATTGTTTAACGACCATCTGTATCAGCATTAAATTCACTGATTTTTCCTTTTTTTTTTATTTTTTGTGAAAATGCTAGGGCTAAGCCTTTCGCATTTATAATAATAAAAAGGAGAAATACATAAGGCTCTTTCAAGGTGTAGAAGTAAACGGCATACTGATATCAAAAGGCAGGTGTAAAAAATACAAAACATACTGAATTCCATTAAGATCATTTGGGTTCAGATCTATCTGTCAAGCCTATGTTTCAAGCTATGATGTCTGACTTGACTTTGTGTGAGTTAATTAGGGTTAGGCTATCCTAATATTAAGGTTTAGCCTTAAGTATTCTTCTATACTCTTCTAAAGGTTGGATTGATTAAGTCATGTTCTACGAGACAACCCAAGAGGATCACTTATCTCTCAAGGATGCATTAGCTCAATCTAATGTGAGAAGTCACGAAGCCAAATATTTCAATTTGTGTTGAGGGCCCTCGTAATGCATAAATAGTTCAACAACTATGCATCGTACCCAAAAAACCTTTATTGGTGTGGTAAAAAGACCTACTTATGTTACATTCTTACAAGGGGATGCTAAAGTGGTATTGGATTTCACCCAATTTTTTAAGCATGAAAATAATAAGTTCAAACACCACAATAATTTTACAAAAAATAGAAAAAGGACTCATAAAACTACAAATATAAGTAAAACTAACTCTAAAAGGTACAAATTATATAAAAAACTCAAAATGAGGAGCAAAATGAACTCTCACTATTTTTGGTTGTTTTCGAACAATCATAAATAAAAGTGCCTCAACATGCACAGTGAACTTTAAATGAAGTGTGAATTGACGTGTGACTCTTCTAATTATTGGCTTAAATTTCTTTCTCATTGAACCCAATTTAGTATGTACTCAAATAAAATAAAAATAAGATAAAATTAATATGAACAGTAATCAAAATTTTGTGTCAATACATGTGCACAATATGAACTCTTCGCATAAAAATTTAGCTGATAAGGCATGCATTGAAATTCATAAAAATGGATCAAATTGTATAACCTCATGCACGTTTAAGTAAAAACACTATTTTCAATAAAATAATGATAATTCTATGGACTTAAAATTCAACGTGCATACTCTTCGATCAAAATTCCATCTCGTGTCAAGTTGCATTGAAAATATTGCAAGAATGCTCTGCCCTCTCATTATTTTTTTTGCATTGCATGCACACATGCTCAAACGACCTTAGCAGCTCATAAATGCACTTACTAAAATATTTTTGGACAAAATGATAAAAAGGAGAAATTAAAAAAATCCTAAAAAATATGAAATATTATAGATTTATTTAAAAATTCTCAAAAAATATTATGAACATTTATAAACCTTCTTGTGGCATTTTGAGGCAACAAGTTCTCATTTCTCGCCCAAAAATATATAAAATATTAAGTTTAAATTATCAGGGCCTCCTTAAAATTTATCTTATTGGGCCCAAAGTTCAATGCAACCCATATTGTGCATTAATGTGGGAATTGAATTTAAAATTTGGACATTTGATTCACTTGGCTCAATATTTTGATAATAAATGGCTATGTTAAAATGACCCAGAACTTGGCAATGAATAATAAAATTAAGTAAATTTTTTTTTGTTCTTGGTACAGCCAAATCCTGTCCTTCATGATCATTAGGAACCAATACCATATTTGGAAATTACAAATGCTATGGCGATGTAAGCATATTCTCAATTCGTTTTGACACATTGAAATGATAATTTTACTAATACTTCAAAGTGAAAATTTTTCAATAAAATACAAGATGAAATGAAGTTTGACACCGATTGTTGCAGGCAATTTTGCCTTTTTTTGCATGCTAGTGTTGTACTAGTTCATGATACTAAAAGATGAAATAATGTCGACATAAAAAACTTATGTGTTTTAATGTTTGGAGCTTGATTATGTCGATAAAATGTCAACTCAAAGCCCTCACTTTTAGTAACCAGTTTGGCTTGATTTGTAGAAGGGGTATGGGGGACAACACTCCCCTCTGTAAGGGTTAGGGTCGGTGACACATTTTTTTTTTTCATACATAGCGCCTCAAAATTGTATAAGCGTCGCAGCACTGCTGTAGCAACATTGAGGCTTTGCTTTGCAGTGTTGCAATCCTATCCCTAGAGGAAAATTTATGCTGAAATCTGAGTGCATGGCGCCAGAATGCCATATAAGGCGTCACAATGCTGTTGTTATAGTGTTGCAGTGTTCAAATCACAACACAATGCTGCAAAGCGAGAGTTTGTTTTAAGTAGTTATTTCTGTGATTTCTTTGTGGGATTTCAAATTCTCTTATGCAAGGAGGGGAGCGCGATTATCCTTGTGTGTCCAAAGTGTGAAGAGGCTTAAATGTGGTGTATTTTCTTTTTGTTCTTCATAGTTGATTTCTTGGTGTGGTGTGGCTCCGTGGTTTTTTTCTTTTCTTGGGCTTTTTTACGTTTAATCTGGTATTTTCTATGTATTTTTTATTTTCTATACTTTTGTTCAAAGTTTTACTACGGATCTCTCAAATCATTCCCACAATTTGCATCTCCCAACAATGTGATCTTCCGAGACACCTACCTCGATGTTGGGATTGGTTATAGATATTATAATTGAAGGGGTTTACTGAATATCTACCATTGCACCTCATCTTGAATTAAATAAAGAACTTATAACTCCAATATTTTAATGATGTGATCTTTTATTGCTCATCATAAAATTGATGGTGCTTTTCATTAAAAATGCTCTTTTTAAATTGCAAGGAAAATACATTTCTTTCCCTTTTCTCAATGATAAGCATAATCAAAGCGAAGTCACTTCCATAGGAATCCATATTTACCCTATAGCAATTTATTTTTATTTTCCTATTTCAAATCATTGATATTAATGAAAATCATCATAAGGCTTATTGATTAGCTTTGATGGAAAATTCTGTCCAACAATGGAAAAGGATGATTAATTAATTGGGCTCGCTTGTATGAAATTCTGAAATCACATCACAAGGTCTCCTTTAAAATATTAACCACTCTTTTATGTTTTGCTTTTCATCCTGGGACTGCTTTCTTGACTATTTCTTAGTTGTGTTTTCTCATTAAGGTTTTTTGCGTAGGCATATTGATTCAAAAATATGGTTTCGGATGTGGTGCTTCAATGGTTGTGATTTGTTAAACATTATTTCTTTTTTGTTTGAAATTGCAAATGTTGATCGAACGCAATTGATAATCTTGATTCTTGCATCTTTTGAGTAAAATTTAGGTTCTTGAGACAGCTGATGATCTAGGAGAAGTTACAGAAAAGGTAGACTATTACGTTCAGGGGACTACAATAGCTGCAGGCAACTTATTTGGAAGGTACTTCCCTCTAAAAAAATTATAGCAATAACTTTTAACTGAATTATTTTTATTTTCTAGAACTTCATATTTTCTTGTAATAATGTTGTTTGGAGTTGGTTATGCCATAAATGTCTTTTAAATTTACTAAGTACATTTCTTGTTGGTCAGATGAATATTTTTTATACATATTTAAAGATTACTTCTCTTAATTTGTTTGATTGCAGTTAAAGATTGTAGTTCTGATTCACTTTAGCATTATTCTCCTGCTTTGCATTATTAGCTATCTATGTTGGTGTATTTATGTGCTTGTATGGAGGTATTTAGGGTTCTGCCTTCTGCCTTTTCTATTTATTTTTTTGACCAGTGAGATTTCAAAATGAAATATCAGGCCAACTTTTGAAGAGAAAAATGATCATTTTTAATGGTTTTTTTAGGGTAAGGTTGATTAGGGTTGTTTCAGTACTTCTCATTATGGTTTCTATGCATCAAAGAATGTTGAAGGCTTTGACAGCCCTCATTAAAACTTCTTATTATTTATTTATTTATTTATTTATTTTTTGTTAAAGTTTCTATTACTCTTCGTGAGAACCAGTTAGCTTGAAGTCCTTGATGCACCAATGCAAATCCAAATTTTCAAAACTACATTCAGTTATTTTTCACAATTTTTTTCTTACTGTTGAAATGGAGGTGAAATCTTGGTCTTGATTTGAATACTGTCTTTTGGTGTTAATGAGTAGTATCCTTTTAAGCGGGTTTCCTTTTTTCCTACACGCACATCTTCACTCCATCTACTTCAACGAATTAAAATAATGGTATGGCACTTCAATATACACTCTGATTTTTTTCCAGTATATGGTAAAATAATTTTATGATACTAAATTTATATTTATGCGAGCTTACTTGCTCCAATTAAATCAGAGACAATGGATTGATGAACATGCTACTTGTTTTGGTGTCTATATTCATTTTGTGTGTGTTCCTGCACGTGTTGATGTGCATGCTATGAGTGATGGAGAAAATCTCGGTGGTGACCGATCAAAGATTAATAATTTATAAATTAATTGTACTTCTGAAGATTATCTTATCGGGCAAACAAAATAATGGAAATATATAATATGGTGCTTTGGATTGGCTAACCATGGCATGGATTGTTAATATTTGCAATGTTATAGTTTTAATCCAAGTAGTGTTGCGTTATTTTTAGAATGTTTGCAGTGATATAGTGGATCTTATGAAACGTAACTGCTTGTACACTTAACATAGTGCTTTTTGGTTTTCTGTTTTACGTTACTTGATTTGAAACGAAAGTGATGTTGTATTTTGGTTTTAATTGATTTGACAACTGTACAACGTGTGCCCATTCTTGTAATTGATACTGATTTTAAAAAATGGATTGCTTTGGTGTCTATTGATAGTTAATACGGTTCTGATATTTTTTTTATTGAAGATAATTTTGTCCAAATTTTCCATCAAAGTGACCATAAAGTTCCTCATACTCAATTACTTCGACAATATGCATTTTATTTTTTTTCTCAGCATAGATTAAAAATTTTGCAGGCGCCGAGTTGTTCAAGTTTTTGCAAGAGGTGCTCGAATTCTTGATGGTTCTTACATGACCCAGGAGTTGTCCTTTGGTGGGCCTAATTCTGATCATAGTTCCACTCCGGAATCTTCAACAGTTTCTTCTGCTTCAATTGCAGATCCATATGTATTGCTTAAGATGGTTGATGGGAGTATCCAGCTTCTTATTGGAGGTACATGTAACCCCCATTTTATAACTTGTCGAAACAGGCCTTTTGACATGATAAGTTCGAGTTGTATGATAGTGCAATTTAACTTCTAAAGGAGATGTCATCAAAATTGATACTTTTTGTTTATTTATGCTGTATTTTTTTCTGCAGATCTTACGACTTGCACTGCATCTATCTATGTGCCATCCATACCAGCTAACTCAACTGATTCAGTTTCCACTTGCACGCTTTATACTGACGATGGACCAGAGCCATGGCTTCGCAAAGCGAGTACTGATGCATGGCTTTCCAGTGGAATTGCTGAGACAATTGATGGGCATGATGGATCAAACCATGAACAAGGGGACATATATTGTTTGGTTTGTTATGAAAGTGGCACCCTTGAAATATATGATGTGCCCAATTTCAAATGTGTTTTTTCTGTCGATAAGTTTGTTTCCGGTAAGTCACATCTTGTTGACAGATCAGTTAGAGAACCTTCCAAACCATACCAAAAAATGAGGAGTAAAATTAGTAATGAGGCTAGCGACTTGGGAAGGAAGGAACCTCTTGAAAACATGAAGGTTGTTGAATTGGTCATGCAAAAGTGGTCCGGTCAATATTGTCGACCATTTCTTTTTGCTGTTTTGAATGATGGGACAATGCTTTGCTATCACGCATACTTATATGAGGGTCTTGAAAGTTCTTCTAAATTTGAGGAAGTAATGTCATCAAATAATTCTACTGATCCTTCTAGCATAAGCACTTCAAGCTTCAGGAACTTGAGATTTATCCGTGTGCCAACTGATTTCACTGCACGAGAAGAACCTTCAAATGTGGTTATGCAACCTAAAATCACAATTTTTAAGAACATTGCTGGTTATCAAGGGTTATTCCTTTCTGGGTCAAGGCCAGCTTGGTTTATGGTTTGCAGGGAACGCCTTAGGTTTCACCCTCAGGTATATACTAACATGAATTTCATTTACCCTTTCATCGTGTAATGCCCTTCAAAGAGTTTTTATATATTTATTTTTGCATCTACATCTGGTTCCATTTATAGATTGTATGCGGCTAACCTCTTCGTTCCACTATGTTTGATTTATTTATATATTTATTAAATTTTTTTGTTGTTGTTGTGTTATATGGTAGCATAGTTGATAGCAGAGTTAACCCAAATGATAATGGAAATAAAAATTTTAATATTGAGTTTAAATAGAGATTACAACCAAAGATACTTGGAAATAGGAAATAGGAAATAACAAAAGACAACACAACTTAGGTCGAGGGTAGTGGTGCTACGATTTAAGGAGAAATAGCAAATATGGAGGGCTTGATGATCGAAAGGCATTGAGGGAAGGTAGCGGCTGGCTGTCAGATGGATTGAAGGTGGGCTGCAGCAAGTGAGGAGGAAGGCAGCAGCCGGGAAAGAAAGTGGCTGCAGCAGGCAAGACAATGGCTAGTTGCTGGAAGAGTGGCGGTGAGGTTTGTGCAGAGCTGTGGTATGGTGGCTGCGGCAGGGAAGGTTGTGGCAAAGTGCTGGAAGGATTGTGGTAGGCTCATGACGACAAGGAAGGTGGCTTGAAGGGACGGCGGCAAGGTGGAAGGTGGCTCGGTGGTAGGCGGTTGAATAAACATCAAAGAGGTTGTTTTTCGGGTAGCTGCAGCAAATATGGCGACGGTGGCAGACGTAAGGATGTTGGGGAAAGAAGTTTGGAGATAAATATCCTCTCGAGAGTGAGCTACAGGGGAAGGGAAGTTGGAGATAAATACCCTCTCGGGAGTGAGGGAGTGAGCTATAGCCGGAGCACCACTCAACCCTCAGAGGGTAACTACCAACTCAGAATTAGATACAACTCGAGCAGTCCTCGCCCTTAGATGCAACCTTAGATGAGAAAACAAAGGACACTAATTGCTGTCCTGACGAAAACACAATAAAAAAATGACCTAAAACATAAAAACACCATACTCATAGCCCTAAGAGTAACTAAAGAGTGACCCCACTACGTCAAAGTGGCTGCAAACCCAAAAGGAAAGGGCTGGCTGAGTCTCACAGATGAGAATAACTTTGAATCGGTTTGATCCAGGTAGCAAGTGGAGCGGTCGCTCTGCTCTTGTGTCACATGTGTTATGCCTCACATAAGTCTCTTAGTTTTGGGGGAGATTTGAACTCATTCGTCGAAGTTTCTGTCTGCATGTTGAAGGTACCGAGTTGTTGTAATCTCCTTGTGAAGGATCTTCGACCGCGGTCCGAGAAGCACTTGGATCTCAATGGCGACTATAACACCAGAGTTTTCTCCACTTGCGAGCATAAATCCATAGCGGTCCAACCTTATGGGGTTACACTATTGAACTTAAATGAAACTTTGTGTCACATTTCTATTGGTGCCTCTCATAGTTTTCCTAGGTTGGCTCAGCCTGATCTGAAGTGAGGACAACTTGAACCTCCTCAAAAGATGTTGACCATGGCGGTAAGCTATTGAGTAGAATGTCCTGAAACTCTCTTGGTAATGGCTACTCTGTGTCTGAAACCTATACTTCTATCTCGATATCTTCTGTTATCACCATGACTGATCCTACTTGAGCTTCTTTGCTGGTAAGGCAACCTATGATCTTGAACTCCACAGAAGCTAGAAGGATATGCACTTGTCATCTTAGGTGAAGAAGTAGGTGTTCCTAAACCCGTCATGTTGAGTTATGCGATCAAACTACCATGCTCTGCTCAACAAAATGTGACTGGCATTTATTGACATCATGTTGCACCATACCTGATTTGACAACTGGTCATTATAGAAAGTTTCACGAGACACTTTTTGTCAATGTTGACCCTATTGTACCTTCAACCACATCAGATTATATGATTGATAATGTCTGTGAGCCGTGAGGCTGAATTTATCTACCACATTCATAGATGCTATGTTATTGTCGCTCCTTTCATAAATGATGAGTCTACATACGTTTCTCTTTACAATGCAACTGCTATAGAATATATTGTGCCGAAGTCAATGCTATTCCCTCGTAGCCTGAATTTGAAGGACCCGTCAAACCACAAGCATCTTTGATGCGGGATGCAGGATGCAGGATACGGGATGCGGAGGCGCCATGCTCACACGACGACTTAGATGCCGCACGCAGACCAGTTCGATCTAGGGAAGAAGAATCAAATGGTTCTCCATTGCACACGATTCCCTCCTACTTGGAGCAGGACCCACTTATCTTTACCCTAATACTATATATACATTATTGTCGTGTTTTTAGGTTAGTTTTTCGCTTTAAATTTCTGTTGTCGACGTCGTTTTCCTTTTTTAGGGCTATATTTGAGGACAAACAGTGCTCTAGTTGTATCATGCTCCAAGCTGGTGATTTTCTCCTTACTTTCCTCCCTCTCCCATGCTCCCCTAGTCGCTGTCACACCTTTCTTCCATTGCCAAACCACACTTTCTTGCTTGCTGCCACACGCTCCAACCATCCTCTGTTTGTTGCCACTCTCTCCAACTCCTCTCTTTTGGCTGTTGCAGCTTTCTGCAGCCGCCTGCTTATTGTCCAGCGCAAGATCACTTTTCCCTCGCTATTGCTAAGACTCTCTACTGTCTACAATTCTTTGTTTCCACATCTTCGACCTGCAGCCTACCACCTTTAATCCTCATCCTAGGTGGTTTTTGTGTTTGCATCATTATTTTTCTATTTTTAAGTGTCTTTATTTGTATTCCCTTTTGAATTTCAACAATAATAATTTCATTTTGTTGCCTTTTTGGTTAACTCTGATATCATTTTTTATCGGTGCTAACATACCCTAGTACTTTTCTAGGGTTTTTAGCCTTCCCAAACATCTCTCGCCGAAAGTTTCTTTCCTGCCCTTAATCCTCTTTTCCACTCCCACCAATTCAAAACCCTAATTGTGCCACGAGGGAGATGCATACCCAAGCTTATCCAAGAAGAAATACAGTGAGAGATCCATTGACTACAACAGAGGCTCATGAAGATTGATGATGAGACTTGAGGGGAGATAACATTCGATCATGATATGGAGAGTCGAGGGGAGAAAGGGACGAGAATTCATACTTCTTCCATAGGGAGGATTTAAGTGAGGAAGACAGACTACCACACTTTAGAATTAATTATCAGAGGAGGCCAAGAGAAAAGACGATGCATGGAGGACCAATATTTCAAAATATTGATGGATTTACTGCAGATCGATAGAACTATGAATCCAAAGGTTTCATCAAATTGATACAGGCGGTTGAGAGTATTTTTTAGTACAAAGAGGTGCCGGAAGACGAGGGTGAACCTTGTGGCCATCAAACTGAAAAAGTGTGCCTTTGTGATGGAAACATTTGTAGAGACAAGAAAGAGAGAAGAGAGTGACAACTTACCAGATGGGAGAAGGTGATGAAGGAGAAGCAGATGAAATACTTATCATCTCATTATCGTTAAGATATGTTTCTGAGGCTTCATCACCTATAATAGAGAAATCTATCAGTGGAAGGCTCCAATATGTTAGAAATGAGAAGCTTGTCAGTTCAGTAGTGTACCCACAAACATATGACCAGTTAGGAGGGATGAACCACAGTTTTGGAAATTGTCTTAGGAGCTTAGTGAGGTAGAAATTTCTATAAGGGGTTCATGCCCTACTAGAGAAGAAGAAGCCTTTCCCCAGTGGTTGATATTGAGAGTTGCCCATCTCACTATGTTAGAGTTTGTCCCCGAGTTTAATCCTCCTTGCAAACGTGTTTATCAGATACACTTAAACGAGTTCAACGAGTGGAAGAAGCCAATGAAAAATTTATTGGCTCGAAATTTTGTCCGTGATGATACCCCTTCCACGCACATTTCCAGTTTTGGCTGTGCCAAAAGAGAACGAATACCTACTCTATCAGGATATGCATGGCATTGCTTACAAGATTTACTTGTTGAAAGATTACAGCATTTCCGCGACTTTCAACGTTTTCAACTTGACTATATACTGCGAGAAAATAGAGGCTTCGATGAATGAGGTTGAAACTCCCAAAACTCCGAGAGATTGGCGCGGACATTTGTTCCCCGCAAGACATGCGTAAACGTCTGTTCAACGGGGGATAGCGCCATGTGTGATACAGATTGTTCGGTCCGAACGAGTCAAGGGTCTACTGTCCTTCCAACTTGCCTGGGACTACAACCCACCCTATGTGGCCACTTTTGGGTCTCTAAGTTTGTTGTTTTGTTGTTCTTTATTTTTTTTATGTCTGGAAAGCTGTCGACGTTCCCCTGTTTTCCTAACTGGGGTAGTATCTAAGGGCAAGTAGTGCTCTGAGTGTATCTCATTTTGAGGTGGTCATTCTCCTCCAAGGTAGAGTGGTGCTCACGCTATATCTCGCTCTCGAGGTGGCATTTATATCCAATGTTCTTTGCCTCACATCCGAGCCATCACTCCCGGCCTCCCCTTCCCTGTTGTAGCCACATGTAACGTCCTCTCTTTGTTGTTTTCTGCAGTTCTTACTGTCTAGCCGCTTTTCCTCCTCTTCCTTCCTTGCCACTGCCACATAGAACAACATCTCGTTGCAGTTCCTTTGTTATCCTTCTGCAAAACTAGCCGTCAGCCACCCCTTATGTTGTTTTCTGCAGCTTCCACGCTTCCCCAACCTTCCCACCTATCATCCGGAAAACAACAAGCCTGTTGTTTTCCTGTTGTCCAACTGCTCCTCACTAGCTACCACTCCCAACAGGCCTCTCCAACCGTTGTTGTACTTCATCCCAATGCCTATACCATCATTCCCGCCACTTGCCACTTCTTACAAATCCCTTGGCCGTTCAACACCATACCTTGATTGAACTCTATTGTGAGTTTGTGTTGTGTCTTGTATTATTTTTTCTTTAAGTGTGTTGGTTGTAACCAATTATTTGTTTTCAAGTAATAATATTTGTTTGTTTATTATTGTGTCACGACCTGACATAGATTGTGGCATTAATCAAGACCTGATCAAATGGTTGGACGGTGAAAATTAAAATTTTCTATATTCATTTTCTATAACTAACGTTTAACAAATGAAATAGCTACTACAAAAAATTATTTAAAACAATTAAATTTAATTTTACCTTATTTCTGGTTGTTCCCATCATCTATAAATAGTTTCTCTTATATCGCGCATCTTTTAATCAATTAATTAAATCTAAAAAGTTAGTTTAAAACAATGTTATGCTAAACAAAGCTAGTGAATAGTCATACTTTTAAACTATATTAATTCAATGAAAAGAAAAATATGCATGTCAATTGAATAATATAAAAAATATAAGAGCATTTGGTTGTTTGTACTATCTAATATGATTATTCAAGGTGATTTTAAACTTTTACTATATCTTATTATATTTTTACATCTCAATATATTTTTAATTTATATACATCCATCACATGAGCACCGTCTAAAAGTTGTATCATTTAAGCTACTTCAATATCATTTTCTATTTACGTACATTGGCTTCTTAACGTTCCTCACTAGTACCCCACTATTATCATAAAGTGATGATGACTCCATCATAGTCAAACATGCATTTGCAAACAATTAAAAATATTAAATATCATTCTTATTTTCTTTTCATACCATTTAGTAACCTGAATTATGCATTTAAAAGTACTCATCTCGATGTCGATTTATTTGTAATTGGATTTGTCTTGATCTTGATTCTTCAAAAATTGAAGCCTACAATAAACACGGTATTCATATAAACAGAATTAATTTATTATTTTAATTAACCATTAATTTAATTATATAAACTTTTACATATACCTATATAAATATAGTCATGTAATTTCTTTTAGTTTTAATGAAACATATTACTAACTAAAATTCTCTTTTAATATGAAGCTATCTCATCAATTTGTATTACTATATTTCTTACAATATTGCATTTAAATAATTTATTTTCTTAAAATTTTAACATACTTAACTTAGAAACTTTTAAATTGGCTTTTAAACTTAATTTAATTATATAAAGGTTAATTATACATTTAAATTAAGTGTCATATCTTGATTTTTTCCTGCATCAAAATTCTCTCTTTTCTTCTTTAGCCTTCTCGTCGATTACCTTAAATAATTGTTAATAAACATTGACATCAATTCAATGTAATAAATTTATGAAATTTTATTCTAAATAATCACAATTAATTACTTAAATAATTTAATTTAATGTCTCACCTTAAAAAAAAAAAAGGTTGCCTTGCCCTAAAAAGTTCGAACCAAACAGTAAGGCTCTGTCGAGCCCCCCCTCGCTTGCACGCCTGTTCCTGCAAAGTCTTCTCCTCCCCAAGCTCTCGGCTTGATCCTACAAACCAGCTGCTGGAACCCTCTTCCTCTTGAAAAATATTTACAAACGGAGTACGCACGTAGACGCAGAAGTGCGTGCGTATAAAAATTATTCGGGAGGTAATGGAGGTTATGTCGGTGTTATTGAGGTTAATGCACCCAATAACCTGACAAAATTTCTGAATAACAGTAAAAAATATGAGCGCGAAACCACATAATGTATTGTTAGGTTATTGGGGGGTTATTGAGAGGTTATAGTCCAATAACTTCTCAATAACCCCCAATAATTGAGGTATTGGAAGGTTATTTTGTGGAATATGCACGCAAAACTGCGTGCGTACTCTGTACGTAAGTAGCGCTTAGTCCTTTCTCTCGGGTAGGTCTTCTCTGCTCTTCTTCGCTTGGGTAGGGCACAGGAGGGCTACACCGAGTGTCTCATGTGCGATAGCTTGTGTCGATAGGGGAAATGACTTCATACTCGTTCTCAATCCATTGCTTGCTACTCGCGACAGTCAGCAGTCGCACAAGCCCTGTCAAGAATAATGTAGAGGGAAGTGACGCATCACATGAGTCGCTCATCTCCTCCTTTCTTCTTTCTCTCCTTCAATTTATTCTTCCTCATTTTTATAGGGCATGGTTTCTCCTCAATCTTGCTCTCTATGTTTCTCATGCTCCCTTTATCTCTCTTGCTTTATGTTTCTCACATGTGGTAACTTGTGTCGACAGGGGAAATGACGATTCCTGTTCTCTGTTCGCTGCTTGCTACTCGCGATAGTCAACAATCGCTCAAGCCTTATCAAGAGCGATGTGGAGGGAAATGACGCATCAGATGAGCCACTCGTCTCCTTCTCCTTTCTTCTTTTTCCTCTTCTTCTCCTTCAGCTTCTTCTTCATCCTTATAGGGCATGGTCTCTCCTCAATCTCTCTCACTATGTTTCACTTGCTCCCTCTATCTCTCTCTCTCTCTGTTTCTCTCTTTCAGTTACTAGTCTCTTCGAAAGGGATATGCGCCTCCTAAATAACAAAACAAATGAGTGATTATCCATATATCTATACTTTTATTAATTTCATTATCATTTTCATGTTTTCTACTGGTTATTACACGCTGTTTGGATTAAATCCGATATCACTCGACTTCAAGGAAGGCAGTTGGAAAGGATGACAGCATGGTGGGAAGTAGATGGGTGGTAGGCGACTGTAGGAAAACAACAAAGAAGCTGTTTTTTGGGTGGTTGCAACGAATATGATGACAGCAACGACAAAGGGAAGAATGCGAGGGAAGGGAAGTCAGAGATAAATTCCCTCTCCGGTGTGAGCTAAATTCGAAGGATCACTCGACCCTTAGAGGGTAACCACTACCGCGGAAGGAGATACAACCGAAGCACAACCCGCCCCCATAAATACAACTTTAAATGAGAAAATTGAGACGCAGACAACTGTCGTGATAGAAACACCATAAAAAACTAACCTAAAGTCAAAAACACCATATTGGTAGCCCTAGGATAACTAAGGAGTGACCCCACTGTTGCAAAAGTGGCAGCAAAGCCAAAAGGAAGGGTTGACTGACTCTCATAGATGGGAAAATCCTTGGACCAATCCAATCAAGGTAATAGGCGGAGCGGTCGCTCCGCTCCCAAGCCGCACGCAAGACCCCCCACTTCAATAATGTTGCTTTGTTATGCAATCAATTGGAATAACAATTTCATGCCCAAAGAATTGACCTAAAACAACATTCTCCTCCGTTAAATATGCCAAATTTTCTTGAAATTGTAGTTTTATATATCACTAATTTGTTCAAAAAGAACACCATACTTATAGCCCTTGAGAAACTAAGGAGTGGCCTCATTGTTGCAAAGAGGCAGCAAAGCCAAAAGTAAGGACCGACTGACTCTCACAGATGGGAAAAACCCTAAACCGGTTCGGTCCAGGTAATAAGCTGAGTAGTCGCTCCGCTCCCGATTTGCACGCAGAACGCTCCACGTCAATAGTGTTGCTTTGTTATGCACTCAATTGGAATAGCAATTTCATGCCCAAAGAAGTGATCTAAAACAACATTCACCTCCGTTAAATATGCCAAATTCTCTTGAAATTGTAGTTTTATGGATTACTAATTTGTTGGAAAAATTTTATTTTGATTTCAGTAAATAGAAGATGCCAATGCAACTTTATTTTATTTACCCTATGATTTTATGTGCTATTTAGCAATTTTATTTTTATTCTTTAAAAAACATATTTTTTATGGTGTATTTGAGCCATTTTATTTTAAAATTTTAAAAATAAATTGGTTCTTTCATCCTTTTGTAAATACACTAATTAATTTTTAGATGTTTTGAATATTTTTAAAAACAATTGTCACCATCAGCTAATCCATCACTTCATTGTTGAACTCATGCTGAAAAGAGGGCCTAAGCTAAAAACTTGATGTGCATACTCTCTACTATAGTACTACACTTCACACATATTACAATCATTTACTGAGTCTCTCTTTGTTGCCTTTAACAACGAACTTTGTTGGCTTTGTTGATCTTTTGCCGCATTCACCAACTAGAAGCTGCCTTTTTCAAGCTTTATCGCATTTGCCTATAAGTCATTGTAGAGTACGCTGGCTACTATCGTGCCGGTTTGACCTTTGCTAGGGCTTTTTCATCTTGAGTTGCTCAGAAGATGTCTGCTTGCAGTGACTCTTCATACATTGCACTCTAGCCGCAGCTTGGTCATTGCATGGAGTTGACAAAAAGCCGTCTCGTGCAGTTTTTACCCCATGCAACACTGTTGCTACCGTTAGTTTTTCAGCCCGGGCTTTCAAGTCTGTTGCTTGTTGATGATGATGATGTCACATCTTGGCATTGATGTTGTGCTTGCTGTTAGTCCCTCTAGCTCCTATGGTAGCCCTCGTCTTTTGTCCGCTTATCTTTCTCTTACACAAGGTTTTTTGCTCTCTCATATTTGAGTATATGCTTGGTCTTTTCCGTTGATACTATATTTGATTATATGCTTGGTCTCTTCCATTGATCTCTATTAGGGAATATCTTGCACTTATAATTCCATCAGAGCTTCTTCAGATCCTAACTCTTTGTGCATTAACTTCTCCCATGGACTTTGTTAACTCCCATTAAGGTCGCCTCTACCTTTTTCTTTGGCTCATGATGATTTTGAAGCTGGTCCTCTTCCTTTCTCTCCGTGGCTGAGCCTCCTCAACCTCATCCCCATGTTTTTTACTGTTATTGTTTGTTGCTTGAATGTTGTGGGCTTTTTCTTCTCAATAATTTTTTTTTTCTTTCATTAGAATACAGAGACTGTTAAATCATAAACAGCTTACATCTTTTCTAGGCAAGCCCGCTCTTCTCTTTTTTGATGAGGAGGCTTTTGTATTTGTTGGATCTCTCATTCTCTAACTTATTAGTAAATTTTTTATGGGTCATCTTAGCATAGTGGTAATTCACAATATCTTGGTTGATTTGTAACTGATATGTGACCATTCCACTAGGTTCGTTAACCTTTGGTATATTATCATGAGGTTTTTTTTTTGGAAAAATATTACATTTAACTTTTCGCACAACATTTATACTATATTAATAGCCTCACATTAAAATAGTCCCCTTATTTTGATTTTTCTGTTGAGCCTTTTCTTACTCTAGTTTAGATCTCATTTAGTCGGCTTTGTATCTACTGCTTCAACTCGTCTTTTTTGTTTTCCTTTGTTTTTTTTAATAAATTTTTTCTGCGTAGAAGATGCAATAGCTCATTTTGGTGTTGCTTTCTTTTATATGTATGGATTGGGTATTTGTTATCTAGATATTGGCAAAATGTGAAGTTCAAAAACTTTTCTTCATATTCCTCTTATTTCCATGTTTTTATGCTTAAAATTTATAATTTTTTTAAGGCTTATCGTAAGCTAAGAAATTCTTACTTTTAGTCACACGGCCTGTCACATGACATTTATATTAATGTTTCAATCCCTTTAGTTCGGGCTTTCTCTCAAAACTTGTGGTCGGGTCCAGGCTCCCTTGAGGAAATAACGACTGATGTTCCTCTTTCTGTTAGCCGCTTGATGGTGATTACTTCATCAACAATCAATATTATCATCAATAATATTCCAGAAGTTCTTGAACCACTTTAACCTCTTTTTATTGGTAATCAAAATGATGATTATTTATCAAAATAGGTTTCTGATTCTTATTATAATGTTTAGAGTGTTTACTTTCTGTTATATAAAAATTTTTACGTTAATTAGAAAAAAAATCTTTCATCGCTCCGATTTTCGCTAGGTTTCAAGCTAGACAGGCTAATTAAAATCTTTGTACGCTCCTATTTTTGCTAGACTTCAAGCAATAGACAGACTAAATAAAATATTTGTATCTTTCTGTTCTATTGCATTTCTCTTTTTATTTTGGAATTTTTTGGGAAATGTCTGATGTACTCTTATCATTACCTCTTTATATGTTTTTTGTTAAAAAAAAAATTACTCCCGTCATCCACCATGGGCTGCAACCACTAGCTTTCTCCATATCTAACTCTCACTATTAGCTTCCTCTACCATCAACCTCTGGTTGTCAATGGCGGCCACCTCTAGAGGCCTCACCATCACTGGCGACTACCATTGTTGGCAGCCACCTCTGACCATCAGGAGGTAAATTAACTTATTCAATATGTAATTAAAAGATCAAATAATGTTTAAGACATCAGTCTTGTTCTGTTTAATGATGAGACAAAAAAATAAAATAAAAACATTAAAAATAAAATAAAAATAAAGTGATCTAAAAATATTTTGTTTTATGTCAACCAACATCATGTATGGTCCAGATGTTAATCTTCAAGTCCTTCCTTTTGGTTGCAACACTTCATGTGTCTTCCTAATGTTTATTGATTGGTTGCTTTCATAGGCTTGTTTACCCAGCCGTACTGCAAGAAACGATTCAGCTGGATTGCTAGTTACATTTTTCAGTTTATTTAGATAACATTGCGGCTTGAGATGTTCACTAGGTTTACTGCTTGCATTTTGTTTTTTTTCCTTTTGTTGCATTATTTATTCAAGTTATTTATGATATGCTACTATAATTAGGATTCTAATGCCAAAAACTGGCTAAGTCCCATTTTTGGCATTAGTGAAGTCTAAACTAAGACATACACATCGAATTTGCATTAGAGCTAAGTCAAATGGATTAGATGTGTTTCTTAACATTTTGCTTAGTTAATAGATCACCATGGAGATGAGATTTTAGATAAATTGCAATGAATTTAAAGAACGTTTTTACAAAAACACGAGCAAATGAGCAAGAAACTAAACTAAATGAACCTAAAGCTAATCAGTTAAAGATTGACTTAAGCACCTTGAAAATAGTCAACTTCACTTGCAGGATTTGTATTAATTCTTGCATTAATAATGAACCTATTGATGGCATTGCTAGGAGGGAGAAACAATAAAGATAGATTAGTTAGGAAATATGCTGTTAAAAATTGTGTCAGTCATATACACCAACTTTATGACTATGTTGATGTAATAAAGTGAAATTAAAGTTGATTTATAACTCATTGAGGGATTTGTCATTTTGAAATGCTTTGATTGAGAACGCTTTAAATGTTATATGATGCATCATTGCCATATTTATTTATTGAAACTAACTGACAAAAGAAAAAAAAGAAATTAATCTTTCAAATATACTTGAAGCATGATGAACAATTCTATAAAGTCATTGATAATAGAAGTTGTATGAATGTTGTTACTTGACATTAGTCACATGGATTTGAACAAGTACTTGATGCATGAAGGATGTTTGTTGGCGTATTTTTATTAAGGGATTTTTTGTTTTTAATAGATCGATGAGCTTTTATTTAAACGTCAATAGCCTTTATTTATAATCCCAACCTAAATGATCAAAGTCTACAATTACAAGAGTTGAAGCCGAGGCATTGCTTTGAAAATCCTTACTAATTAGCTAGTTTCTATTTTGAATTTATGTCAGCCAACATATTATTTCTATACCAAACGAATATTTTTTTCTTCAACATTTCTTTAATATTTTTTGCACTTCCTTCTTCTTATTCTGACTCTGCAAATTTGTTTATGATAGCTTTGTGATGGCTCTATAGCTGCCTTCACTGTTCTTCACAACGTTAATTGCAATCATGGGTTCATATATGTGACTTTACAGGTGATCTCCTGAAAGAATTAACGTCTGTTACTTCTTTTGTGGTTTTCTTCTCTATTAGCTTGTGATATAACCTTTGGTCCTCTTTTGCTACAGGGCTTCCTAAAGATTTGCCAGTTGCCATCTGCATTCAATTATGATAACTATTGGCCAGTTCGCAAGGTGTTTTTTGTTTCTTCTTTTTTATGGATTACAAGCATGTTTTTTGACATGGCTGATAGTTATGATGAATTTGACTTTTTTTCTTTTCCATGGCTCAGATTCCCTTAAAGGGCACACCTCATCAGATCACCTACTGGGCTGAGAAGAATCTCTATCCAGTTATATTATCTTTTCCTGTAAGTGTGTTGCTTTAGAGAGTCCTTGTACTTTTTATGCCTAACAGATCTCTCTCTCTCTCTCTCTCTCTCTCTCTCTCTCTCTCTCTCTCTCTCTCTGTGACACGGGGCTTCCCACACTGACACAGGAAGTGGGAAATTCCGCTATTGAACCCAACCGGTCCAATTGAGGGCCGGTCTAGGGTGAACCCAAGCCGATCAACTTCGAGTGAGATTTTGATGGGGCGGGATTTTGACAGGGCGGGACTGCTTCATGCCCCTCTCTTCCTTCCTTTTCTTCTTCTCCTTCATGTAGGAGTTATTTATTTGCTAATTTCAGTGTTTAGGGTTAGTTTTCGTTGTGTGTTGCTTTCAGATTCCTTTGCAGAGCTGTTCTCCCTGTTCCATAGTTGTATCCAAAGAGGTGGTGGTGCTCCGGCTGTATCATACTCCAATGTATTATTATAGCCTTCTCTTTCACCTTCCTCCTAGCTGTCGGCTTTCTGCCAGCTTTTCCGGCCGCTGTTTTTCCTCACCAACCGCACGATCTTTTCCATTGTTGTCCACCTTTCTAAAGTGTCAGCGAGCCTTCCCAGCTTTTTGCCCACCTTCTACCTTCCTCCTTCCAACTACCTCCTAGCTGCCCAATTGACCTTCCCACCTCCCTAACCTGCTGCCTCCTTTTTCCCAATCACCTTCCAACCCCTGCTGACCCCTCTCTTGCATAGTTGCATTCACCCTTGCTGTTCATAGCTTCCAAATCCATCCTTCCAACCTCCACCACCCTTGGGATACACTTTTGAGGTATTTGTTCATGTCGTCTTATGTTTTGTGTGGTTATTTTCAGTTTGTGTTGTGTTGTAACCCTATACCTATATTAATAAAAGTTTGTTTTGTGTGTTTCTGCTGTTTTCCCCACTTGGTCTAGTATCTATCTCTTTCCCTCTCTCTCCAAACACCCCCCCTTCCTCTCTCTCTCTCCCTCTCTCTGAGAAAAATCCCTCTTTAGTGAGGATTTACTTTCCTTGAAGTTCGAATAATTGAATTATAATGTCACAGTTGGGTGCTTACACTCTAAAAATGCCTTTTGGGGATTATGAATTGATAAAATAGTTTAGAGACGGGTGGAAATTTTATAAAGAATTAGACTATTGATTTTTTAGGTATATTCATACTCTAGACAATAGACAAGATGAGCAAAACTAATGTAAACTTTAACAAAATCAAAGTCATAATCTTCAGCCTTCTGCCAACTATTCTGATTTTTATAGCTTAAAAAACGATATGTTGTAAATGATTATATTGGAATAACATTTGGAAGTTGTTGAAAGGGACATGTGTAACCTGGTGCTAAACCATGTGACACTTATATAGAACAATCATTGTTGTGGGATTCAATCAAGCAATCATTCTATTATGTGTGTCTCGGCTTTTCCCATTGCGTGCATTCTCTTGTATCCAATTACATTTCCTACTGGAGTATATGCTGCAGATTCAATGCATAACAACTCTCTTGTCATCCAATATTCACTGTTAGCTTTACTAACCTGCTATAATTGTTTTCCTGAAATGCTATTATTTCTGCTTGATAAAATACATTGTATTGTGAGATGGAAGGGTTGAATAAATTTAATGCTTTTCTTATTCTTTTCTATTTTTCTGCTGTTATGTTCTATCCATGGTTGATTCATGGTATGAACAGCAAAGTACCTGAGCCAGGAAAATTTACAAGCCTAATCCGTGACTTGGGGATGCTGACTCAGAGGTCTCTTCAAGGGCTTCTCATTTTGTCTTTACAAGTTGCTATTCTTTTAACCATTGGTTTATTTGAACCATCTTTTGAAAAATTAGTTTACAAGTGGGGACTATTCAATCTATGTAACCTAGCCTAGAGAAAGAGTATTGTGGAATTCAATCCAATTTCATTTCGTCTTAGGTGTCCCGGCTTCAAGTTAACTTTATTGGTTTTATTTCTCCTAATTTCCTATAGTTATCCTACGGTAACTGTTTTGAATAATTTTTGTAATTTGTGATTTGTTAAACTCTTAGTATCCTCAGAGGCTGAAAGGCTGAATAAATTCACTTGTTGTTGTGTTTTCCTGCTTTTATCTCTTTTCTATGACTGATTTCAAGCACCGTTGAAGTAATTTTCAAATATTTTGGATAAAGGTATTCAAAATGGACTTGTACACCCATGAATGAAGTCTTTGACACCCTTGCGAAACCAAAGAATTTAACCATCTACCTACAGGTGAGGCATATGCTTGCAAGTGTGAAACGTAAATATAATGAAACTCTATTTGCAGTTTTATGTTATCAAGTATATGTCTGTAGAATTGAATAAATATTATTTGAGTAAATTTAAAGTTTTAATTTGTATCCTAACATTCAAGCAAACAGGATAACAAAAATTTTAGATAAAGGAAAATTTGAATTACACATAAAGAAGATATAGGATCTTATTCTAGCAAATTAAATGATAATTTGGAATTATTTAAAGAAATCCCATATAACAGTTTGGAAAATTTAGAAATTTTCTTCACAGGTACATTGAAAAAAGAACTAGTATGATTTGGAAATAGTTTTCTTTTTTCTTCAATTGCCCGCACCTAGTATAAAATAGGGTGAGATGGATCATTTATTTGTTTTATAAAGCATAAGGTTTGAATTATTATCGGCTGTGAATGAAGCATTAAATTCATTTTAATAGCATTAGCTTTAAGCACACTAAGGTGAATCCAATAGCTTTAATGTGTTTTGGGAGTGATCTGCTTCGAAGTTAAAATGTGTAAGCTATTGAAGCAAGTTTTTGAATGATGATGAGCCTCAATTTTGTCCAACTTGTTTTTTTAGCATAATTTATAAAAAAAAACAAATGATAGGTTAATGTAGAAAGGATAATTAATAAAAATTTATATAGAAATAAATATTTAAGGGGATATAAAAATATCGTGGATTACAAGCTCATTTTTCTTGCCTAGCTTTAAGTTTTATGAAAAATGGGGAGCGATGATAATTTCCTTTATTAATGCCGCATTTAATGATGATATGAAATCATCTATGATGAGGTGTCAGAATCAGGACAGGGAACATCTTCAGCTAATGATATTTAGAGATGTTGATATTAAATGGTAAAGGTGCACACATGCAGCGTTCAAAGTATAAATTTGCCCCGGATTTTGAAAAAAAATATTTCACTAATGAAGGAGCGATAATTGTTGAAGGAGAATGGTTGTTATGACCATTTTGAGTGAACTTCCTAATCCTGAATAAATCTTTTTCTTAAATCACGATGGACCTTGAAGAACTTCGAGAGAATATGACCAACAATCTCACAGGGAGGAATATTGGGGATGACCTCAAAGTCAAACTTCTTCCAATCCACACATCTTTATAAATATGAGAGGGAACATCCAATTAAGCTACAAAATTTGGAACCTTTGGCCTAGAACGACGAGCAGTAGCAACATTGATTTGTTTACATATGTTCAAACTAAATCCTGATGAATATAAGATAGATTGTTTGAAGGAAATAATAAATGTAAGTTGGGAAAAAACCAAAAAGGGATGGTAGTTGGTTCCTTGCAAGCATCAAATAGGGAGACCACTGAGCATTTGGAAAGCCTTTAATGCAGTATGCATGACGATAATGAGCTTGCTACAATCTGCAACAATGCAAGTTACATAATAATATGACTTTGTTCTAAGGAACCAATTGAAAATTCACCAACCAGTGCTAATTTGACATGAATTTTTTAATGATATCCATGTTGGGACGAGCAAAAAATTTTTCAACTGTGGTGATAGTGAATAGTTTAAAAAGTTTAGAGATCTCAATGTCAGTGAGAATAAGTTCATGTTGGTATTGAAAAATTGCTTGCTTCTGTTTATGTGAATCTTTTTCTTGATGAAAGAATAGTGAGGCTTGCATTAGCGCTCACACCAACCACACTAGCAAAGGAGTGAGAGGTAAGAGCAAAAATGTTTGTACATTGGAGATGATCAGAATGGTTGGAAGAGGGATGTTGAAACTTGAAAGTGGCTTGAAGGGGTGAGGTTCAAAGGTGGTGGGCTGCGGTTCGAGGTGGTGGAAATTAAGAGTTATAGGTGGTAGGGTAACCTAGAGGCAGCTAGAGGAAAGCTAATCTGCAGCTGGATATCTGCAGGGAAGCTGGAAGGGAGATGTGAAGGTGGTGGCAAAAATGGAATTATGGCTGTAGGGCTGTCCAACGGCTAGACAATAAGAGAAGTTGGAAGGGGGGCGACAACAAGAAGGGATGAGGCGGCAACAAGCAACAGGTGAACTGGAAGGGTGACAACAAGCAATAGGTGGACTATAAGGGCAGAAAGAAGCAACATGTGGAGTAGAAGGGTTGGCAACAGATAGTAGAGGGGCTGGAAGGGTGTCAACAAGTAGAAGATGAAAGGATGCACACTACCTAGGAACGAGTTACAATCAAACACTTTCTCGTCATCAGATACAACCCTAGAAGGGAAAAACTGGACGTCGAAACTTGTCGTGTCTGAAATCTCAAAGCAAAAACTAACCTTATAATACACTAAACTCGTATAAATACTATTAGGCGCAAAGGAGTGGTCCACTTCTGTTGGGCGGCAACTCTACCCCCTAATAGGTCATTCAAGCCTCCCTTCCCCACAATGACCAGTCTAATTGGCTGTAGGTCATGGCCGTTTCATATTCAGGCCCTTGTCAATTAACTTGCATAGAAACACTCATTAATTTTACAATCTAAACTAATATTAACAGATCTATTTCTTACTTGTGTCAACGTGTGTTGCTGCCATATGGGGTGCATACTAGCTATTCGACTCTGTTTTGGAATAAAACACACTAAACTCAATTTAACATGCTAGAATATTGTTGGGGGTGCCTTGCTCAACACAAATATAGACTAAATTGTTAAACCATACATACTATTAAATGTTTGATGTCAGAGTTAACCCAAATTGCAATGGAACATAAATATTATTGTTGACAAATCAAAAGGATTACAACAAAGATTCTCAAACAGGAAAAAAATAGTACAAAACACAAATAACAATTTTGGGTGAGGATGAAATATGTGGGCCTCAATTGGATTGCTGGTGGGGATGGTTGGTTGGGAGGTTGCGATAGCAGGCGGAGGGTCTGGAGGAATTGGATGGGTTGCGGCCTACAAGGGAGAGGGTTGGCGGTGAGTAGGTGGGATATAGAAAGGGGTGTTTGCGGCTAGGAGATGGTACAGAGGGTGGCGTTGGGTTCAGGTGGATGTAGGGAGGGCGGCAACCAACAAGCAGTTGTAAGGGTGTAGGCAAGGAGGATCTACATAGGGCGGGTGGAGCACAACAGGTGAGTAGCGGGTTAGGGATAACAGGAAGAGCGTCAACATTTGTCAAGGGGTGCAGGATGGATGACAACAAAGGATTACATGAACCAGGGAAGGGATTATGTGGCTGGACAACAACAAAAACTGTCGGTCAAATGATTCCGACAAAAGCAACAACAAGATTCGACGGCTAGGATAAGGTTGCGGATAAACGCATCTCAAAACACGATACAGTCAGAACATCTTCTTGTCTTTGGATACAACCCTCAACTTAGTAACTTATTTATAATAAAGAGATAACAAGGGGGTCCCTCTCTTAGGAGGTAGCAAGCTCCCCGCTCTAATTAAGTCTAGCCGATTCAACTTCTCTGTTGAATCGGCAGCCCCTTGTTGAACTAAGGTTCGGTTCATCCCTCACATCAGTCGTTCGGGGTTGGGGGAGCTTTAACCTACTCATTAGTTAAAGCTTTTGTTTGCATGTTGTCAATGATGGAGTTGTTGTAAGCTCCTTTGGCTGAAGGCTCCTCGATTGCGGTCCAAAAAGCACTTGGATCTTACTGGAGACTACATTGTCCCCCGAGGCATTTGAGGATTTTCCTCTGGTTGCGAGCATACAACAATATCGATATGCTCTTCTGAGATTCCACTATTGAACTAAGTAAGCGTGTCTCACTTATACTGTTGAATCCTCCCAAAGTAATTCACTACTGGACTCAAATTGATCTGGAGTGAGGGTAGCTTGAACCTCCCCGAAGGATAGTGGCCATGGTGGCAAGGTATCGATCATGATATCCTGAAAAGCTCTCTGGCGTGACTGTCCCTTGTTTGGTGTAGGTGTCTCAGTTCTATCATCATCTGTCATCACCAAAATTGGTCCCATCGATATTGCTTTGCTGGCAAGAGAACTTGTGATCTTGGACTCCGTCGAAGAGAGAAGAATGACGTGCTTCCTATCCTTAGTTAAGGAGTAGGTGTTTTTGAATTAGTCATGTTGAGTCCTGCAATCAAATTTCAAAGGTCTTCCCAACAACACGTGGTAGGCATCCATGGGTACCATGTCACACCACACCAGATCCTGCAGCTTGCTCCCAATAAAAAATTTCACTAGGCACCTCTAGTCAATGTTGATTCTATTCTTCTTCATCTATGTCAGAGAATACAACTGAGAGTGCCTCTTAGTCATGAAGCTTAACTTCTCTACCATATGTATAGACTCTACGTTCTTATTGCTCCCCCCATTGATGATGAGATTGCATATCTTCGCGTTTACAGTGCAGCTTGTGTAGAATATTTTGTGTTGAAGTCACTGTGGTTTCTTCATATTTTAATCCATAGGACATGTCGAACCACGAGCATTTCACTCTCATCATGTGGATCTGTTGCTCAACTGTCTCCTCGCTGATAACCTCCTCCACTGCGCCCTACTCAGTAAAGGGCATGACTTGACTCATCATGCAACTGGAGGTGATGTGCCCAAATCCATGACATCTAAATCATTTTCGAGCAGGAATTGTAGTAGATGTGTTACTCTTCTTTGTCTTCTTCTCACTCGAGGTGGCGTTGTCCTTATTCGAACATGTTTCCTCAACTCTCAGTGGCATGCTACTGCTGGTGTTTCCAACTGTGGGTGGTTGTCGGACTGGTGTTGGTTGTTTGCTTTGTTTCTTATGTCTCTCCACTCTCAAGGCTAAGGTCTAGGCATTTCTCTGTGTCGATAATGTTGCAGTTGCACAACATCGCTGATAGGGGACTTCAGGCCCCCCAAATAACGGGATACGGTGTGTTCGTCTGACTCGATCAACTTACACTTAATCTACAATTGGTTAAACTGCACTGTGAACTTGTCCTCTGATAGGCGTCTCTGTTGTTGGTGGTGAATTCTCATAAATATATCCTGGTTGTTAGGATATGTATTTTTTTGCATCACTTTTCTTATCTTCTTCCACTTGATAATCTTCTCTTCATGTTCTCTCTTCGCCTACCTCTGCAAGTTTTCCCACCACATGGAGGTGCCATCTCTCAATTTGATAACTGCAAGCTTCACCCTTTTATCTACTTGCACGTCTTTGTACTTGAAGATCCTCTCAATTGATTGTGGCCATTCAATAAAGTTTTTTTTGGATCCATACATCCATCGAACTTTTGTAGATCCACCTTTATTTTGAAGTTTTGTGTTCTTCATATATGGCCTCCTCTTTCGGCCTCTGATATTGGTACCTTAATAATTCATACCTTATGTCTCTTAATTTCATTGTTTTTATTATGCTTTGAGGAAGGTTTTAGTGTTGTATTGCAGAAATCAGGCAAAGAGATCAATCAGATTTCAAAACAAGGTAGAAATTAACAAAATAGCGTTTTAGCGCTTAGCGCCAAAACTAGTCCAAAGATGAGCCAAAACCGAGAGCCTGGAAATCTGGTGTCGTGAAGGTGGTGCCTAGACGTTGGAGATTTGGCGCCTAGGCATTGCCCAGGAACGCCTGGGCGATAGGAGCTGAACTATTCTTGGCCATTTTCCCCAGTGCATGGAAACCCGACACTTCAAATGTAACGCCTAGCGCTATAGAGCAGCGCTTGGCCGCCGTGACACCAGCGCCTAGTCACTAAGATGAACAAACCATTTATTGTGTCAGACACCAACATGGGCGCTTAGCCGCCATAATGTGAAATTTGATGGTTTTAGTAGTTAGATGCATCTATGCACCCGGCTAAATTATTTAAACGATGGAGACAAAATTGGAGGAGGTTTTTCTTCATTTTTTCGTGCACTTCGGAGTGTTGAAGAATTCAGGAGAAGGCTAAGGAGAATTCTCAAGAAGATTTTGAGAGAAGAAATGAGTGGGATTAATAGAAATTTGAGTGACAAGTGACTGTAAACTTCCATCATTCAAGAGAAAGAAGAGATGAGTATGTGGAGTTCTTAATAGTATGTTTTACTTTCATTTTATCTGCGGAAACTTATGGATTTGATTTCTCATCTCAATAAATAGTTTGTAGTTGTGTACAATCATGTGTACTGAGTAGTTTCTATATTCTCTTAAAGAATGGGGATGTAGGATCGTTAATTGTGAACTTCTATGTGATTTCATGTTTTAGTGCAGTTTGTGATGATTAACTTTCAGATTTTTATTTACTTTCATTCTGGTCAAATGAAATCTTAAAATCTGTTGTGAGTTATGAATTTTGGAAGAGTTCGTAGTAGAAAAGAAAGATTAATCGCATTTATTTAGTGGAATAGGAATATATCCTCTAGGTTAATGAAAACTTCTTGGGAAGACATTTTAATGGGATTATAAATTTGATTTGGGGAACTAAACTAGATTTTAACAGAGCTTCCTTAGACTTCCGGGAGGAGTAAGGAAGATTTATGCTCCTGTTTAGCACATACCTTTTTGACATATGTTTACATTTAACTTCCTATAAACCATTCCAGAGGAGAACTTTTTTAGCACTAAGAGGATCTTAGCTCTCCACCGTTGCCACATAGGATCTTTTGAATTTTATAACTTAGGGATAGTCACTTTAGAATAATTACCAATACATCAAACCTTCAAGGTAGAGCCGATTTCAGTAAACTACAATTTTGTGAATTTATATTATTCTCGTTCCCTGTGGGATCAACACACATAACTCAATTTCTTATATTACTGATACGCCACGTATATTTGCGTGAGTCGTTTGTGCTTCGTTGCACTTGGAGCGTGTCAGATACTTGATTCCAAAGCGTCGTGTCCTTTTTTTCTTCATCACTGAAATCACGTTCAAGGATTAGTTCCCTCGTCGTTCCATCATCAATCTCCGCAAGCCTCAGTTGAAGTCGGCGGATATATCGATGTATCTTGTCCCGAGTAGGTTCTGGCATGTATCTTCGTGGTGGCATGATTGGGGTTTAGATTTTGAAGAAAAAGAGGGTGAATGAGACTAATTGAATGTGTAGAAATATTAGTTTGGGGTTGTTGATTTTGAAAATCAGCAAGGTGAAGTTAGGGTTAGGTCAAAATTTGTCTATGGCTTCCGGATATAAAAGAAAATTTTTGAGTGGATGTGGCTTAGGTAGGGCGGGTGCTAGGGAATCTTAGGATAGGACTAGAATTAACTCAAATCATAATGGAACATAAATAATATTGTTAAAAACTCAAAGGATTACATCAAAGGTTCTCAAAGTAGGAAAAAAAATAGTACAAAACACAAACAACACTTTAGGGAGGAGGAAATCGGTGGGTTGCGGTTGGGTAGCAGGTGGGGATGGCTTGTTGGGAGGGTGCGACAACAGACAGAGGGACTAGAAAGATCTGCAGGTTGCGGGGGAGAAGGTTGGCGGTGACAGTTGGGGTATGAAGAAAGGGGTGGTTGCTACTAGGAGATGGCATAAATGGTAATGTCAGGTTCAGGTGGATGCATGGGGGGCGGCAGTTAGCAAGCATCCATTAGGGTGCAGGTGAGGGGAATCAGTTGATTACGGGTGGAGAAGGACTGGTGAGTAGCCGGTTAGGATAGCAGGAATAGCGACAGTAGCTGTAAGGGGGTGCAGGATGAATGACAACAAACAGTTACGGGAAGCAGGGAAGAGATTATGTGGTTGGACAGCAGCAAAAACAGTCGGCATAATAATTTCAACAGAGACGACAGCAGATCCGACGGCTATGATAAGGTTGGGGAAGCGGGGGAAGGGTAGATAAACACAACCTCAGGATGATTACAGCCGGAGCACATTGTCGCCTTCGAATACAGCCCTCACAAGTAAAACTTGGATGTCGACCGCTGTCCTGACATAAAACACAGCAGACACTAACCCTAAACATAGCAAACAAGCTATTTATAATTAAAAGATAACGAGGGGAGCCCTCCATTGGGCGGCAGCAAGCTACCTACTCCAATTAGGGTCGGCCGGTTCAGCCTCCCTGTTGAAGTACAACCGCTTGCTGGACCAAGTTCCGCCGGTTCAGCCCTAACAGCTCCCGCGCCAATGTTATGAGTTGTCTGTCTTAAAGATCCAGGTACAACATCTGCACTAGGATGTTGTTAACTATTTTACTAATTTAAGTCATCTCAAACTGACAAAATTTAAAATAAAGTAGCTATTAGTTTTTTGAAGACAATTGACATTGTATGGTTAGCCCATGCATAGCTTTTGAAAGCATTAAATACTTTGTTAATTTTTTTTACTGGAGTGAGTTATTCATAATTACTAGTCTTAATCCTTTTTTTTTTTCAGATTTTCTTCATGCAACTTATTAAATTTATTATCATTTGAAGTATAATTATTGTTCAAAAAGGTGATTCGGATTGATGGCTGATACTACTTCATGTTCATTTTTTATACCTAGCATAATGATAAGGCTAGTTGATAATGTGCTGGTATTTATTTAAGTTGAACTTATGATACAAATAAATCAAGATGCTTTATAAAATCCACCTGCCTTATCTTTAAAATTCACCTTCTTTTCTTGGTTAATGAATGCTTGAGATGGTAATATTTCAATTAAAAGTTTTTATATTTCCATATTTTCCTGATTCATATCGATTACTTTTATGAAATCCTTGTATTCTGTCTCTTTTGTATGATATATTTATCATACAGCAGATATAAATTTTCTATTCATGCACATTCATCCAAATATATTTCTTTTTCTTTCTTCTGTTCCAACGGGAAGTATGTCTTCATCTTAATATTGTTCTCTTCTGGTTCGCTTCTCTTGACTGTTGTTCTTTTCTATTTCGAACTTATTTCTCTAATTGTGGTTTTTTGTTTGTTCATTGGGATTTGTACCATAACTCTGCAGGTTGCTCGGCCAATAAACCAAATATTGTCATCTATGTTAGATCAAGATATTGGTCAAATGGAACGTGAAAATACAAGTTCTGATGACCTCCAAAAAACTTACACTCTTGATGATTTTGAAGTTCGCCTTTTGGAACCAGAGAAATCTGGTGGGAATTGGGAAACAAGAGCTAGTATTCCAATGCAACCTTGCGAAAATGCACTCACTGTGCGGATGGTAACCTTATTTGTAAGTTTATATCTTTTGCTTTTTGAAGGATGTGCTGTTGGCTTAAGAGACTTGGATGAATTACTTGAGTGATGTACCAATTAATGATCATTCTAGTAATTTCCATTAATGTAATCTAGCATTTTCTTCCCTATCCTTCAGAATTCAGCAACCAAGGAAAATGAAGCTATTATGGCTATTGGAACGGCTTATGTACAAGGGGAAGATGTTTCTGCTCGAGGGCGTATTCTTCTATTTGCTATCGGCAAGAATGGTGAAAACACTCAAAATTTGGTACTTGTTTGATCTAATTCGTTAATTTTATATGCAACATAGAGCTTTAAAACTCTTTTCTTTAAATCTCTTCTTCTTTTGCATATGTTTTAACAGGGAGTTTTGAACTTCATTTTTCTTCAGGTAACAGAAGTTTACTCCAAAGAGCTGAAGGGAGCTATCTCTGCTTTAGCATCTCTTCAGGGTCACTTGCTAATAGCATCTGGCCCCAAAATCACCTTGCACAAGTGGACAGGCTCTGAGCTGAATGGTGTTGCATTCTACGACACTCCTCTCTATGTTGTCAGCTTGAACACTGTACGTTAGCCCTGTCAATGAAATCTGCTGTGTTCCTTTCTCTTTGCATTCATTGCTTTAAGGATTAAAATGTTTTAGACAATTTTTTACTTCTTGCTATCAACTGTCAACATACGTCTTTGTAAATCTCTCCATTTCATATTCTAATGCAACCGACCGGTGAGCGCAGCAGAGTGCAGCCATTTACATTAAGCCTTTTTTCCATTATTTTCTGAATGAATGATTATTGCGTTCGGGGCTGGAAATGGCTACTTGAACAATCAACACACAATAAATATAGACATGCATCATAGCCAGATTTTTCAAGTTAAATCTAATTAATGAAATAATCACTTAAAATTAGGAAAACTTGGTTTATTTGCCCATCCTTCCTTTAATTCATTATGTAATTATGTCAAACATCAGCTGCTAAACATCATTTTACCTTATAGCTGGCGGCTTTTTTTGCTTTAATCCTGTCTAAATATTTCTTATTTTTCGCGTGCACTTTTGTGAAAGGACCTACAATAATTTACTTATTGAAAACAAGCAGCAGTGCACTTGAGAGTAGATATTTATCGAAATTCTGTTCTGATAATTAATTAAAATTGTTTCAGGTAAAAAACTTTATCCTCTTGGGTGACATTCATAAGAGCATTTTTTTCCTCAATTGGAAAGAGCAAGGTGCTCAACTGAGTCTTTTGGCTAAGGACTTTGGTTCTCTCGATTGTTATGCAACAGAATTTTTGATTGATGGAAGTACTCTGAGTCTTGTAGTTTCAGATGATCAAAAGAATATTCAGGTGATTAGCTGCTTCTGATTGAAAACATGCATTGGATCTTCCGTAGACTTGAAGAAACATATTTTCTTCTTATTTTTTTTCTTATTTTTCAAGTTTGAAATTACGTGATTCTTCTGGAAGTACATATCATTGTCATTGTTAATGTCATTTGGCATTAGACTTATGCAGAAGTGTTAAAGAGGGGGACTTACTATGGCTGCGGGAAGTAAAAACTAGCGTTCTTCACATTCGCCATCTTATCGAATTTTTGGTGTGAGCGAGGATGAGAATTTGAAAGCCAGGCTGTTTAATACTATTTTGAATGCATTCAATTCTATTGTGCAAAGTCTTAAACATGGAGTTTAAGCTATACTTAAAATTGGGAATTTGTATTTTTGTAGCCATTTTTATTGCTTCTGCATTTCAATAAATTATACTCGCTTTAGAGGCAATATATTCGGATGCTAGGGTTTGTTTGCGATAACTTTTTCACTATTTTTTTTTCAGACCATTGTCACAACTTTCGTATTGCTTTTCGGATATTGTTGTGGAGGAAAGCTACTTCTTACACATAGGTTTGCTAATGTATAGTATCTCTAAGAAAGGAATTGTCTACTTAAAAAATATATATATTTTTAATGCACACAATCGTGGACTGCAAAAATTTTGACACCCCGGACTTTGGTTGATATGACACTCCTTACAGAGTTTGCCTACATTTTGTGAGGACTTTTTGATTTGGGGTTCGAGGTTTTCAATAGGTGCAAGCCTCTTTAGTTAGTTACCCCTCCCAATAGTTGGAGAGCACTTTCGATTAAGGCTAGTCATTAAGTACTAAATATTCAGCATATGGTGCAATAATTTAAGGTTTTAAATTATAAAACTTATCATATTGATTTTAAAGCGAATGGTGGGAGAAATGATGGCGAATTTGATGAAGATCCCGTGGTTTTGTTATCTCTGGTTGTCGTGATCTCTGATCTACTTAGTTAGAGAAAGTAGTCGACCCAACCTGATTGAAAAATTCTTATCAACAATAATGGGTTGCGTCGTCCAAGGGATCCTTATAGATCTGGGGTGGATGGTTGTCTAAGCTTTTGTATCAATCAAATATACCTTATGGTTCACATCTCAAAGGGTAGAAAGTTGTTGGGAAATATATGGATTGAGGTCGTGACTGTAATATGATGACATCATTTGGTGACAATCATTTAATCAGAGAGCTTTGGTAATAACCACTACATTTTGTTAAATCTTTAGGTTAAACCACTCTGACAGAGGACATAGACCCGTCTTTATTGACATGAGATTACTTTGAGTGTGAATACAATGATGCACTCAATATAACATTCGCTAAGTGTGAGCTAAAATCAATCAGAATTTTGTCACCCGTAATAAATTATTCCAGAGGGCGAATGGATATTGCTTTGAGTCTTTAGGTAATTGAGTATTTTTATTTATTTATTTGAAGTTTTCAAGTGATTGATTTTAATTTGTATACTTTTATTTGTTATTTTAAAATTTTAATTTAGCAACTAATTTAGAAGTTGGCCCTTCTGATTGATGACTTGATTTGAACCTCTTTGTTTTTACTTCTTTCTTGTAAAGGATTAGGTTTCATACTGACACATGATTGTATATGAACCTTGTCAACTCCATCTTACTTATAGAGGATTGGGTGTGTGTATATATTATTTGAACTTATTCAAATAGCTTATAAAATTTAATTTTAAAAATTGACTCATCCAATTGAAATCTTCTATCAACTCAGTTGTCATCGGAGATTTTGGACATTCAAAACATTTATGTTTAAAATTTATTTGAAATTCATCAATTTTGATATCTATAGAATACTAGGCTTGTCAACTTCAGTCATAATTAGGAGGATCACA
>NEWO01000001.1:5390172-5445555 GCA_003013225.1 Phalaenopsis aphrodite
TTTTTAGTAATATGATATTTTATTGTCTCAGTCATATAAAGTTATATACATTAAAATGGTTTATTTCATTTTTAAATAGTTAATATTAATAATTTAATGTAATTTAAGGATTTGATTGTTATACCAATAAATATAAAAATTTTAGATATATAATTACAGACGAATTTTATGGTGTGTAATGTAAAACTCCCGAGCTTAAGAATAGGCATTCACCTAAGGATACAAATGAGTTGAGCAGAGTTTGAATCATGCCAAGCTTAAACTCGACTCATCTGGCAACTATGAACTCGAGTCATGCTCGAATGACGAGCTCGAACTCGCGCGTACTAATAGCGTCTGCCTCACGGAGTGCTTATTCCATCAGGACATAGGAAGTAAATTGACGTCCGGAGTTCAGTGGGCTTCACTGCAATACATTGTGTAGGGTTTTAAGAGGAATGGGCCCACTTACCACGTGGCACATGGTCCTAATAAAATAATAATTTTGATTAAAAATTGCTACTTAGCCAATAAACATTACCACACATAAAAATACATCCATTCCATATGTTCCTACCTCGCGCATAATAACTTCGCTTTAACTCGAGTACCCCACGGCGCTCAAGCCTTCTGCTCTTCTAACCCCCACCATCACGTGCTTCTTCTTCATCTCCTCTCTATAAAACCCCACCAAATCTCCCAACTCTTCCCACAACTCTCCCTCCTCTCCTCCTCCTCTGTTTCTCCTTCCAAAAATGGCTCTTTTGAAGTCACGCAAGCTTCCCCCAGCCACAACTCTTAGGCAAATACTGAAGAGATGCTCAAGCCTAGGAAGAAAAGAAACCATCCGCAATCTTCCCGTCGATGTTCCAAAGGGTCACTTCGCCGTCTACGTCGGCGAGAAGCGCCGGCGCTTCATCATCCCCATCTCGGTCCTCACGCACCCGGAGTTTCGGAGCCTTCTCCAGCTTGCAGAGGAAGAGTTTGGATTTGATCATGACATGGGTCTTACAATTCCTTGCGAGGAAGTTGTTTTCTGTGCTCTAACTTCGTCCCTAATGTGAGGATGTTGTATTTATATGTATAATGGTGTATAATTTATGTATAATTATATAAGGAGTTCGCATGCATATGAATTCCGTAGGTAAATATTCTCTTGGGAGAGAGCAGAGTTGTCTTCTGTTTCTAAGCTGTTTTTGCTCTGCTTTAGCCTTAATTCTCCTCTGTTCTTCTTCTTCCTCTTCTTTGTTTGTATTGCCTTGAAATTTTTTCTTAATTATTTGGTGGTTTAGTGATGTGGATTGTGTAGGATTAACGACCAGCGTGTATGTGGTGGCGCCGCCTTGTAACATGTCAATGCTGGCTCTCTTTTGAGTTCTGAACTCTGGTGGGTGCAAGTTGCAATTTTTCTAATTTACATGCATATCACATGATTCTAATTTATTTACATTTTTAAGACTTTGGTGCGACAAAGTTACATATGAAAAATGGTATTTGGCGTTTACTAAAGAAGTAATTGTGATATTTTTCTTGATATGATGTTAAAGATATGAGTGGTATGTATATGAATATGAAAGTTTAGCTGTTATATTAGTAAATATAAAAAAGTTATATGGTGTGTGAGTAAATGACTCATTTTTTTTATTGGTTTTTATTTTATATTAATTTTTTTTTATATAATTTGCATTTTTTTGGGGGCAATTTGAGTAAAACCGCAGAAATTTCATTCCAAAGGAAGGTTTTGTGCTACAAAAAGATAGATGGGACTGTGATTGTTTTGCTTTTCTCATATAAAAATTTTGATGGAGATAGAAGACCTTCCTCCCAAATTGAGATTATAATTTTTTATCAATCAAATTAGTTTTCTACTTATCATAATGAACATTGATAGGCAAGGCATAGAAAATAAGAGGCATTTACATAAATAAGAGATTCATAACAACCCAAAAATAATTGTGAAACAAAACTTTTCATGAATAGTTAAGGTTATATATATATATATATATATATATATATATATATATATATATATATATATATATATATATATATATATATATATATATATATATATATATATATGTAAAATCTAAGTTTAAGATATGTTGATACATATGAATTGAGTGATATGTATGTAAATCGTTCTCAAAATAAATAGGGGCATTTACATAGGCAGGACACAATTCTTATGCATTTACATATCTCACACGTACACTTTTTATATTTACACGCATAACACTCAAATCTTTAATATCAGATAAAAAATAGCACTATTACTAATTTTTAAAATTGAGGTACACTTTTTCGTGCATAAGTTTAAAGCAGTAAAGTGTTATGTATGAAAGTATGAGGTGTAAGTGTGAGATATATAAATAAATAAGAATTGTGTGTTATGTATGTATATTTCTGAGATAAATGTTGATGAAGATAGTTGAAAGGACCATATTTTCCAAAAGTAAGAACTAACCAAAAATAAAATCAATCATTAATTATTATTTAATTATGAATTTGTTGAACCCAAGTTTATCCGTGAATTACAACTAAGGCATAGAGTGTAGATAAAAAGAGAATGAGAGAGAGAGAGACAGAGCTAAAAATCTTAAGAGTATAATATCAGTAACATCTATATGTTTCTCAAAAAGTCCCTTTTTTACATGTTAATATTCCTATATTTATAGTACAAAGAAGTTACATTGTGAAATATTGGTAATGCTCTTAAAATTATCTATTATCAGTTGGTTGTCATATTTGTTAAGATAACCATTACTGTGGTTTAATAGTTACTTATCGGATCTCTATTTCACTCGCTCCTAGGTCAGCGAGTCATTCGTCTATTTATTTGGTCAATCTTTTTAGTTAGGTTAACTTGATCTTCCTCTTCATGTTGATTGATAGCTCTTTGCGCTAGCAGGATTAATTTTTTGTCACCTGTATTGACTAGGATCACTTGATTTAGTTCACCATACTTTGATCATATATATTTTAGTTCATCGGTTCTCTCATGCATTAGTAGCTAGCAAAATGCAATAAGAACGTAAGAATTAAGTTTAACACAAGTTTATCCTATTAAATAACTTCACTAACTAATACTTCCTTGACTTTTGTGTACATTAGTGCTTCTAAATAGAGGGCATCTTTCCAATTTTACATATTTCTTGTTTTTGCTTAGTTTTTATTTTGTAACTTGGCTACTTTTCTTAGAAAGAAGTGTCCTTGCAATGGATAAGTTGTTGAAATCCCAATGCACTGTCCCAAGCAAACCTTTGTTGTGTGGGTTGTTTGCCAAGGAGAAGAGTAAGGGACGCCATGAGAGAGAACGAAAGAAGAAACTCATAGAGAAGAGGACGGATTTGACCTTAGGTCAGGTTGTCTCTTCTGGAATGGTCCTTGAGAGCACTCATTTTTAGTCATGTATACTCTACGAGTTGTGGTGATCTTGCAATGGCCTGATAGGGCACCACCTCTCGTTGCAGCCCTGAGTTTGGTTGGGGACCAGATGTAACCAGTGCCCGTTGATCCCTCTCTGTTGCAGCGACTTCATCCATAGGAGTCGACGGTGTCTAATATGATTAGGGCCACGAGCTTGTTCTCATTCTTAGTCGAATTATATTTTTTTTACTTGTTATTCATTCATTCATTGCCATAGGTATAACAAATGATAAGACCCAATAGGATTTGAATGGAGCTCCAGCAATATAGGCCAAAGTTGGGGATCAAACCTAGAAAGATAACCAACCCATCAAATACGGTGGTGAAGTCGAACGCTTCGGAAATCTCTCATTTCCAACCGAGATATGAGAAGGATAAGTGTGAGAAACCCAAGCGTATCATGTGGAATTACCTCATGGCTTGGCTAATATCTAGAGCTCTAAGCTCATTATGTTGGTTTCTAGGGAGGTCTGAAGATGTATGCCATGTCATCCTGCATGAAATGGCTTGAAGAGGAGATTTCAATGACGAAGCAAATGATGTCTACTCTTCAATAGGAGCACATAAGTTTGTGAGAGCTATTACGAACCCTCCAAGCCCATATTGAATTTGATAAACTAGGTCAATTTTGGTCGAGTGATGAATTTTTATTTCAGATGTTGGTTCGGTTGGGCATGTCTCAGCAGAAGTAAATTCAGATCCAGGTATAAGTTACTTTCTCTTTCACCATTGATTTAGAGTATTGTAATGATTTTGTATAATAATGTATTTAATTTTATTTTATAGGAAAAATGATATTTTTTATTGATTTTTATGCTAGTCCTTTCTAATTGGGTTTTCTATGTGGTTACTGACAGTTTTACCCTGCGGTGGTTGGGAATAACTTTGACCTTATAAAGGGGCATAATAGTTGTAGGTCCACTTTTTTCTTAGCTTTGGTCATTTTTTAATTTTTCATTTCCTTCGGTCAATTCATGGCTCCTTATTGCCAAGATGATGCTTCTCGCATCACATGTTGTTATTCCTTTTGTGACTTCATGATGACTCTGTCTACTCTTTAGGGGACCATTCATAAGTTTTGAAATTTCTCAAGTTATGACTGAATACAACATCAAGGAATAGTATATCACCCTTAGGGATGACTATACCACCCTATGATAGATCTAATCCCAAAGTCATTATTTTAGTGCTCTGTGGGGCTATGAAAATCAATTTTTTTTCCCTATCATAAAGGAGCATGATTTATTTTAATTTTAAGGCCTCATATACATAAAGAGTTAAATACCTTTAGTTAATTGCATCTTATAAAATATTATTTTCTAAGAAAACTCTCGATTAAAATAGAGGCTAATCATTTATACATATTATAAAATTACCAGGAAAGAGAAATTTGTCAACATTAATCTAGATATCCTTTATCACTGCCCATAGGATAGGTTGAAACTTGGTCAACTAACTGTAGAGTTAAGGTGGTCGGCTAGACTTCTCTTAATTATAGTATTTTGAATATGAATATGGCATGAGGTTGATGCTAACTCCTAAGTCACAAAGAGCCTTCCTCAAAAAATTGTCCTCTATAGCATAAGGAATGACAAAGCTTCTTTGGTCCTTAAGTTTCTATGATTACACTACATTACTGAGTTTGGGCAATGGTCTTAAATTCTTCTAGTATTTTCTTCTTATTTAGAACATCACTTATGAACTTCACATAACTAGGCATTTGTGATGTGGCTTCAGTAAAAGAATGGTGATGGTGAGCTTCTTAAAAATCTCTAGAAACTTATAAAACTGTTGACCTAGCTTTTGTTTTTTGCAGTTCTATAGGAGGTGGTGGTCTCACTTGTACCTTTCTAGTAAGTAAGTCAGCTTTTCCTAAGTCCTTGGTTGGGTTTTCATTGGTGTTTTCAAACTTTGGATCTAATTCTGTAAGACTACTCATCTTCCTAAGTTTGTCTTCCAACTCCTTCCCACTTCTAAGTCTCACAACTTATAGTTGCTTCTTTCCTTTCTCCTTGGGATTCACTTTAATGTTACTAAGAAGCGTTCCTTAGGGGTTAATTACTTAGAAAATTAGAAAATTTACCTATATGATTCTTTATGCTTCTTATGCTTGTAAATTAAATTTATAACTAGTTTCTTTTCTATAGAATTATCTCCTCCAAGGAAGATTTCTTCTCCTTAAATTGAGAAATAAAAGTGAATCCCGATGAGTAGGGATGTTTCGGGTTGTTGCTGTCTTTGGTATTCTAATTTATTGGATTTATCGTTTCCCCAATATTGATATTATACACCTGGGTCATTATTATTCTAGTTGAAATTTGGTTGGTTCTTATGGCTTGGTTGTAGGTATTAGAATTGATATTGCTGAATCTATTTCCTACAACATTAAGGGTCTCCAGAGTAGTTTTGTTAGGATCTTCTACTAGTCTATTAGTTATCTCCTCAGTCGATAGGGATCTTAACACTAAATTCATCTCAAGTTATCTAATTTCCTAGAAATGGCAGCAACTTGTGAGACTAGGATAATCAAAACACTAGTCTCATGCACATTAACTATCATCTTTGGTATGAGTCTCTTAGATGACCATTGGAAATTGTTTGTTGCCATCTTCTCGGACAATGAGTAGGCTTTATCAAATAGTTTTGACTTAAGGTGCCCCCTAAATGTAGTGTCTAAGATAAACCTTAAAAATCTCATTATTCCAATATAAAAATTTTGAATAATCAGCCAGTCGGGTAAGGTATGATATGGACATTTTTTAAGTATTTCTTTAAGTCTCTTCCAAGCTTTGTAAATGGACTCTCCATCTAACTGGGAAAATTAAGTAATTTCATTCTTAGGCTTGGTAATTTAAGATGGAAGGAAATATTTGGCTAGAAATTTTTGGGCAAACATTCTAAATAATGATCGATTTTGATGCTAGGGAGTTCAACCATATCTTAGCTTTACTCTAAGTGAGAAAGAGAGTAGCCTTGGTCAAACAACATAATTGGATACACTGTTATACTTATATGTGGCAAACCGTTCTAAAAAAACTAGCCAGTGAAGGTTTGGGTTTTCAGTAGGTAATCCCTAAAATTAATTGTTTTGAACTATTTGAATGATTGTAAGTTTTAGCTCAAACATATTGGCTTTTACGGCAGAGTGAATGATGCTCGTGAACTTTCTTTATCAAGAAATTGACATACACCCTAAGAGGTTTAAGATGGTCTTTTTGGGGATTTATCATTTCTTATTTTTCTTTTTTGAGTTTTTTGGGTTTTCTCAACAATTTCTTATAGTTTTTTTTCAATTTTTAGGATCAACTGACACTAAATTAACTAATATAATCTTTCATATGTAACTACAGACCATCAAACAAATGACCCTAATCTAAGGCAAAAATAGATGAAATAATTCAAAACACAAAGTAAATAACGTGTGACGCAATACAAATAAAAAAATGTAACTTTTTTTATCGTTGGATTTTTTAAAAATGGATAATAATGCAGAGATGCCAAAATTAAAAGCACAAAGAAGTAGAAAAGTATAAAAGTTTTAAATATAAACTCTAAGTGGTTCAACTAAAATTCTTCTTAGTGGGTCGATGAGGATTATGTCTTTGCCTCTAAATTTCTTTGTGAGAGCTTCTCTTCAGGGGGTACCGATCGAGCACCATTGTTTTATTGACGATGAATTATACTCTTCTATAGATATATGGTTGTTGGGTAGTTCTAACCGCTCTATCAACTTCTTTGGTCATTATAGGCCTAAGGCATGGTGGAACAATCCTTCTCTAAGCCACTGTACAAGAGCAGTGTTTACAATAGTGTGCCTTGCTTTGGTTCGATGGTGGAGAGATCCTTATTGATTTCATGGCAGCTACCCTCCTCAGGTGATTATATGTTGCAACTCGGGACAGTTGCACCTTTTTGGGGTGAGTGTGCTTATGATTACCTCCATCATTTGCTCTTTGAGTTCATTGATCTGGTGAGTTACAAAATCCATGGGTGTAGTTCACGCTGTCAGGGGCTTTCCGAGATTGGGAATCTTTTTCTTGCGTCAACCATCCTTTTGTTTACAGCATGATTCCATACTCACCACTCTCTTTAGGAAGTTGAACCCATATTTCTCTGTGAATAAAGCTCATTGTATTAAGTGTAAATAAGAAAAAGAGAAAGAAAGAAAAACAAAGACTTAAAATCCTTAAGAGTATAATATTATTAATATATTTGTGTTTCTTAAAAGTTCTCCCTATACATATTACCATTCCTATATTTATAATAGATAGAAGCAACTTGTGAAATGTCAATAATGCCCTTGAAATTCTCTATTGTCAGTTAGTCGGCGTAACTGTCAAGATAACGATTAATATGGTACAATCGTTACTTTTCGAATCTCTGTTTCGCTCACTTCAAGGTAAGCGAGTCATTCATCTATTTATTCGGTCGACCTTTTGGTTCGGTCAACTGAAATGCTTGTTCTCTACTGATAGAAAGAACTTTGTGTTTGTCAGGATTGATTATTCGACAAGTGTCTAATCCATGATCACTTGATTCAGTTCAACGTACTTTGATCATACAAAATTATTTAATAACATATTAAAAGTTTTCCATAAAATCATCTCATCTTTGCAAAAAACAAAACTCTTTTAGAAATACGGCCTAAACCTCACCAATGATGAAGAACAAAATAAAATTCAATCAAAAACATTATCCTTACATATATTAGAATATTTTCTTACAAAACTTACAACCAAATAGTATCTAGACAATTTTCATAACAATTGAGGTGATCTCCCTCTATCATGTGACATCCAATTAAAGAAATAATATAACAAAACCTCTTCAACATTGAATAGGCTACTAATTCAATCAGGATCCTCCATCAAATTGAATAATATATGGGAATCATATTGCTTTTACTTGCCATTTTCATGAAGGAAACCATATCACTTGTAATTTTTAGTCGAACACAAGAATTTTTCTCTGTTCTATATATAGTGATTTGATTGCTTCCATCAAAATTTAACCAAAACTATCAAATCAAATTGACATGATTGTTAAGGAATTAGATATGCAAATACACAAGATTTGTGGGGTATCTATGCAAATGCTCCAATTTTTCTTTTATTTTAATGCTATGTGTTGACTGTTTTGGGCCAGCAAATCTAACATAAATCTTTCCTTACAAAGCTTTGTATTCTATTTCCATGATAGTTGACTTGCTTCATATCAACACTTTTCAAAGCATATCAATAAAGTTAGAGCAAGATTATCATAGCCCATACTAAGGCCACAAGTTTGCGTCTTTATGGCCGGTATTTCATTCTCCTCCCTGCCTAAATATTCATTTGCAAAAATAACCTGAGAGCTGAAAATATGCCATGTTTTACCACCTCTTGTGTTCAACTCTTCCTGCGGAGAATTTAAATAGATTTCAGAATTGACGTGGTTAGGGTTGAACAAGAGTTGAGCTTAAACCCAGTAATATATGACTTTTAATTGTATTTAATTAAATTTAAATTAAGATTATGCCATGCACAACAGATGGCAAAAGTCCAAACTAAACTAAAATTACTATTAAACTAAAGTACTCTGGTGCAGTGGCACTAAGTACCACACCAAGGGTCCCATGGTCTGCACAACAGATGGCAAAAATCCAGATCTCGTAGCAGACTGAGAGGTATATTTCGGTTTCCTAATATGAGGATCGTAGAGGTAGGGTAACTGGGAAAAAAATATTACATCATGACTCCGCATGTAGAGCTGTTTGTGGAGTCCAATCTCGTGCTGACACGTGGAAGGCCGAAAATGAAAACATGTTATAGGAATATTCCCTCGTGTTATTATGAATATTTTCTGCGTTATTCATATGTTATTGGTGTGTTATTGAGGTGATTTTGAGAATAACACGTTAAAACACATGAATAATGTGAGTGAATATTCTTAAACCCTCAATAACACACTAATAACACATGAATAGTGCATTAATAACACATTCAATAACACATGAATAATGCGGAAAATATTCAGAATAACGCGAGAGAATATTCCTATAACACGGATTGAATAACATATTAAATAACACATGAATAACGCAAGGGAATATTCATAAACCCTCAATAACACACTAATAACACATGAATAACGCGAAAAATATTCAGAATAATACGATGAAATATTCTTATAACGCATCAGTCGACGCATCAGTCGGGCTGGGTCGCACGTTTCGACCATCCACGTGTCAGCACGAGATTAGACTCCGAAAACAGCCCTGCATGCGGAGTCCTGGTGTAATATTTTTTCGGTAAGTGAAGGAGCTCTTACACAACTTTCTCAATGTTCAGAGCCAACTCTAAGGAATTTAAGTAAACATTTATAAATTTAATTTTTAAAAAATATTTAAGATTTAAGTCATGTCAAATTTTAAAGGATGACAATATATGGGTTAAGCAAATAAGCTTAAGCTAAAAAACAATTAAAAAAATTTCAGCTTATCTCAATATTATAAAATAGCTTATCTTTTCCAACAACTAAATGGATTGATTAATCATGCTTAAACCTCAGGTTAATTTTTTAATTTAACTTGATCCATAATCAAATATTTCTTAAGAAAATAATCTTATGAGCTAGCAACCCAAGCACTTAGAGTAATATAGTTATGATTATATTAATAAATGAACCAATTCCAATTAATTGAGTGTAATAAAGATGCTTCTATTTTAGGGAAGAGTCAAACTGAATAAAAAGCAGGCAATGGGTCAAGTGTGAGCATTTGGAGAAGAGGAAGATGGAGTAATGGATGACTAATATGTCTGTATTTTGACTTGGTGTTGTGGATTTTTCTTTCAAATCCAATGCAGACAAGTTTGATTCATTCAGGATTTTAAGTCGGGTTTTGTTTAGGAATGTGTGCAGGCCGTGCATTTTATTGAATAAAGTTGAGTAAATGACTTTGTTGGCAGCACCAATTCAAAGTCTTTTTAAGGAAAAACAAAATGAAGTGGTTTCATGCGTGTAGTCAATCTGCCAGTCTTATTTCAGTCGACTGAGCAAGCTCTCTTCCTCGCCCGCCTCACTCTAGTCGACCAACCAAACTCTCTCCCTTTACCACTTCAGTCGGCCGACAAAAATGTATATGAAAGTCTGCATCGATCTCGAGACGATACAACGGCCTAAATAAAAAAAATTAAAATGACTTTTGCTTCTTTGGTCAAATATGTAATTTATGTATACATTTTACCCCTCATATCTTCTATAAATAGAAAGACTTCATGATGTATGTCTTCTTAGCAAGAGTCTTGTGTGGTGGTGCTCAATTGGTGGTGGTCGGCAAGCTATGAGGAAGGTCAGATGATGGTGGTGGTAAGGAAACGATAATCTCATGGTGATGATGGTCGATCAGCGATAGTTCAATAGTGGTGGAGCGTAGGAAGCCTCAAGAGTTTGAAGCTCTTCCAGTTTTCACATTTAAGTCCAGGACTCAAGTCCCCTTTTTTTAATGAAAGGGGTGAGGATCTATTTATAGATTTTGTAAGTGACATCCTCTAAAATACCGCATGAATCTCAACCACTCCATCAGATGACCCAAATCGATCCATTTGTTCGAGTAGTATTCTATGAGCATGTGAATGTCTTAATGATATCAAAATTGAGTGATATTGAGCTCGTTGGATCAAGCTCAATTTGAAACTCATTTTTTCTGCAACTTTGTCAGATTTGGAATACATTTGACAATTTAATTGGCCATCCAAAACCTGTAATTGTTGTTAAACAACTTGATGTGGACTTGACTGGACTCAAATGAAACCAATGTTGGCTTCATTTGACTTACTTTGTTGAGAGGGATAGTTTGACTATAAGCTTATTAGGATCGGGGCCTTGAATGATCTCGATTTTGAATTTGAACTTTTTATTGTTTGAATTAAAATATTTTTTTTAGGATGTAGCAATAATATAACTAATATTTAATATTTGTATTTTTATATATAAAAATTTATGATCACAATCATATATATATATATATATATATATATATATTTAGAAAGAAAGATTTACATATATACCTCTTAATTCCTATGTATTTACAAATTTAACATCTATATTTTAATTTTTGCATATATATACCACCATATTCAAAATAATGTATATGACATTTTTAAAGTTAAAATAGCCGTACTTTTTTATGGGATATGAAAGATTTGGGTGGTATAAATGTAAAAAAATAGAGTTTAGATGTTAGATATATGTAAATACCCAGGATGTGTGTAAATTTCACACACAAGTGTGTGTGTGTGTGAATGTTAATTTCATTTTTAAAATGTTGATACTAATAATGTATTTAATTGAATGTCAATTTTTCGATATATATGTCAATAAATATCAAAAGATGAATAAATATATAACAATAGAATGTATGCATATAAATTCCTTATGTATCAATTTTTTGCCACCAAAAGTTCAATATTCTGGCTAGGACCAACATTAGTAGACTAGAACTTTTTCAAATTTGGATTCATCTTGTTCCCTATGGGTCAAGAGATGGAACTCAATTTTGTGTACTAATGATACTCCACATATAGTTGTGTGTGTCGTCAGTATTTTGCTGCACTTGAAGAGTGTCATTGGGGTCTGCATGAAATCAGCTAGAAAAAATTTTGATCCAAAATTTTGGCTCATATCTCGACTCATTTATTTAGATCCAATCTTGATCCGAGCCAAAACCTAAATCATTTTTTCGAGCGATTAACGATCTTCGAACTAGATTCATAGCCCTACTTGTTAAACATTTTTATCATTAAGGAAATGATAATAGTATTGAGGAAGACAATGTAGTAGATTTTGAATGCTAATTCTAGCAAAACTTAGCCGTGTGCCTTTAGTCGTTAGTGGATCTACTATGAATGAAATAATCATTTTACTTGTAGTTTTAGATATCCCATATTCCACCAACAACATAAGGAAATATTGGGACACTTGAACCAAGATCTTGCATTATATAGTTGAAAAAAGGTGTTGATTTCTTGAAAATAAATAGTATAACACTATAAAACACGAGACCTTCATCCAAAATAAACTTATATTCTTCAAAGCAAGTAAATTTAAAGAGGAAGAATCATTCAAGAAGAGATATAAGATTAGCATTACTTCTGAGGCTCCATAGTTTGTTAATTAATTGAAGTTAAGGTAGAATGGCCTCTTGCTAGCCATATACCCAACCAAGGCCAAGTATCATTGCTTAGATCCTTCTTTGAGTTCATCATCAAAAAACAAAAAAAAATCTACTTGTTAAAGATTAAAAGAGAGGATGAAGTTAGGGGGGATTTGTTAAGTTAAGGCATTTTCTGTGCATAGTCATTAGCTGGTCGATGATAGAACTCAAGTTAGAGGTAGAGAAGGGAGAAAAAGCATATGGATCCATTATAGTAGAGAATGAGGCCTCTTGACCGCACCAAAAAGGAGAAGAACAACTAATCAAGCTGGCTCGAGTTGAGTGAGGAAGGAGAAATGTGGGTTGTCGAGAAGGCTGGATAAAACCTTAATAGAGACACTTTAAACGTACACTCAATCTAAATTACATCTCTTATATACTACATGATGATATGAACATAACTTAAATATGGAATGTGAGTTTTGATTTAACAATTTGCTTATTTTCATATTTAATGCATGATCTGTTTGATAGTTTAATGCTACTTGATTCTAATTTTTTTACAACAAAATAATTTTATTATCTTTGATGTAATAGGTGTAGAAAAGTCCAACTACATAAACGTTGAAATAGGCTTAAAAAAAATTTATCTAGATAATATATTTATTCCCCATTAATTTTTTAAAGAAAGTCATGATCTATTCCTTATAGATTATGCTATAACTTATACATCACAATTTAATATCAAATAGCTACAAACTTATTATAAAAAGTAACATAATATATTATTACATAAACCAACAAAAAATATGAATATTTTTGAACAACAATAGATTTAAGAGGAGACATGTGGGGATAATATTCCAAAAGTCTTCAATATACCTTTATATATGATAGATATATATTCCAAAAATCTCACTTTTGCACTCTCAAAATATATTACAAAATAATAATAATAATAATAATAATAATAAAATATCAAGCATTATATATCAAATCAACTAAGGGTCTGTTTGGGGCAGATGTAGCTTATTGAATAATCTGTTGATAAGTTGATTAAAAATAATATGTTGATAAGCTAGGTGCGGTGACTATTACAAATTTTTATTTTTTGGTAAATGTCAGACAGTTGTCAATAAACTCCCACCGCATCTAAATAGATGTGGTGTGAAAACATTATTTTCTCCATTTTGAAAATGTATAAACTGTCAAAACACAGTTTACCTAAACAGGCCAAGTGTGCTTTCAAAACGCCACCGCACCAAATAAGCTGCCCCAAACGGACCTTAAGTTGGGCAGTCCATTCATATCATTTTATTATTTTCTGCTGGTTGCTTTTATTAATTGCTCTCTAGCTTTCATAAAAAAATAAACTAATTCATATAAAAAAATAAAAAATTTAAAATAAAAAGTAAAAAAAAAAAGTAAACTAGCTGCGGTAGAGTTGTGATTCTATAAAGAACAAGAAGGGCCCATTAACAAACTTTTTTGGGGACAAAATTTAGGATTAGTTGATATGATGTAGATATTATGGGCCAGTTGACGGAATTTGAGGCTGATAGAACATTGGGACCCATGCCATTTTAAGTTTATGTGGTGCATTTCTTGATGAGGCCCATGTTAGGTTGGCACAAAGCAAGTGGTGGTTTAGCATGTTTGCTTGCTTGTGTTAGAGGCATTTATTAAATACATTCAATTTAATTATTTTTTTTTAAGGATATTTATTTTATTATTATTATTATTATTTTCATATATTTTTATTAATGATTTATTAGTCATTGGCTTAGTTATGAATTATCTTATGCCTAAGATAAGTTATAGATCTAAATTCATTGAAATTACAAGAAAATTTTCAGTTAACATTAGTTATTTATTTTATTAATTAATAGGTATAAAATTTGTTTTTTGTGGTATGAATTTAATTTTTTTTTCCAAAAGATTATATAGATATATTTTCAATTTATTTTATTAATTAATAGTTATTCATTGTAGCCCAACAATTAGTTGTTATTATTTAAATATTATCGTTAAGTTGTTGTTCTCATATTATAATCTCCATATTATTGTTGTCTAATTATTTCTACTAAATAGATGTTGTCGTTTGACAATCCCTATTATAATAACTGAAGGATAAACAAACATTATAATCTTATCTTCAATAGTTGGTAATAAGACTAAAATTTTATAACTTCAATCAAGTGCAGAACTAAGTTATGCCCAGAATGGGTAATTGCTTTGACATTTGAGATTTCTCTATCTATGAAGTAAAATTTAATGATTTTTTTAAAAAATAATTTAAGTAATTTGATAATTTTGCCCCCATCAATATATTATATTTGTCTAGCACTTAAAAAAGATACAAATTTGGTGATTTTGTGTGCCCTAGAAAAATAAAGTTAGTTCTGCTCTTGAAATCTCTAATTATATAATGAACTATTCTAACCAGATTAGATCTAATGTTTTTTCTTCTTCTCGAATTTTTCACACAAAAAAACTATCTCTTACAATTTCTATTTGTTTGTTTGTTGATTACTTCTGGGCTAAATCTCAAACTTTTTGCTTACGTTGAAATTTTGAAAGAATAAAGTTAGTTTTTCAACATCTCATAAATCATACTATTCTTATATATAACATGCACAACATGCTACAATAATAGACTTTTAAGAACATGATAAATATAATATTTTTAGAATATTGAAAGTAAGAAAATGATGTTGAAAAAAAAAATGATATTGGCTTTAGGATCTCTGTCCCCATTGACAATCACTAACCCAGTTAGCAAGCTGACCATTGTAAGTAACTGATAAGCTAGATGAAGTGGCTATTATAAATTTTTATTTTTTTAGAAAAGTCATACCGCAACCAGAAAGCTTCCAACGCGTCGAGACATGTGCGGTGTGAAAACGATATTTTCAGCATTTTAAAACCGCATAAGCTGTCAAAACGCAGTTTACCCAATCAGGTCTTGTGTGTTTTCAAAACGTCAACGCACCGAACAAGCTGACCCAAAGGGAAAAAACAAAACAAGGGAGCCTATTCAAGTGTCTTGGAAGCACAGCTGACACTGCTTCAAAAGCATTTTCAAGCGTTTTTCATAAAACATTACAGAAGTGGTGGGCCGATGATATTTCCCACTCTCAAGACTACATGCATTTCAGAATAAATACGTAAATTGCTACCTTTGTTTAAACGAAATTCATGACAAATTCTTTAGAATATCAAATGACATAAACACATTTTATAAACAAACTGTTGATTAAATAACAAGAGAAAATGAATATCAATTACATGTGCACTTTAAATTAACAAATAAAAGTTTAAGATGTTTAATAAAAAATAAATTCAAAAAAAAAAAAAAGCATTGAATACATTCTATATGTCGAAATCCAAAACAAAACGAGGCAATACAACAACGCCTCGGTCAAAAGCATTACCAAACAGCATTCACAGCAAAAAAACCAAGAGAATTTACAAAGCAAACTTACCATTATTCTTTCCGCGCAAAAAAACGCTGAATTTCAACACAAACATTTATTCAACAATTTTGTTATTGCTTCAATCCCATAGGATCTACACTTAAATCGAAGAGCAACTTCTCATAGTTTAGACTTGTCTTCCAGAAACTCAAGTTTAAGATACTTCACCCAGATACAAGACATTTGATGAATATATAAGGTATTTCTCTACATCTCTAAGATATTTCCATATACTTCTCTGTAAAATATCTTATATGAGGGTGAAATACCGTTATAATTGTCTAAAATATCTCATATCTATAAAAACCTGGATTTGCAGAAGACAAGTGTCAGATGCAAATTATGAAAAGTTGAGTAGGGGACAAATTTAAATGAGGATCTATTTGAGGAGAGAAGCAATTTTTTTTTTTTTTTCCTTTCATTAGATACAAATGAGCCATGAGTAGTTTCCTTGGGCAGAACAATTATGATTTAATGCTCAATATTCTTCTCTCTGGAGAAGAATCTGCTAAATCCTCGGCCGTGTTTCTCGCCCGACGAAGATGATGATCTCTGACTCTTACTACTCTGTTGCTTCATGCTGATGGGTGACTTGGCAAAGAGGCTTGGTTCTGAGTCGGATTGGCCCATGTGGGAGTTGGAGTTGTATGAATTTAATGGAGATTCTCCGCCGGTTTGCAATGTCTGCTCGCCTTGATCTGAAACCCGCGGACCAGAGATGGCTTGATCTTTTTCATCGTTCATGGCATCACCAAGCCGAGGTCTGCGGTTTGGAGAAGAGTCTGTTGGTTCTGCTGGATTTCGCATTGACTGCAGTTGTTTGCTGAGAAGAGAAATGGTGTCCTGACATTCAGCCAGCTTTTCTGCAGCTGCAGCTATATCTATTTCCTGACATATGAAGAAGTGATATATGGATGAGGTAAGTGACATTTTTAATATAATTTTGAATTTACATATATACTACCTAATTCCTATGTATTTACATATCAAACGCCTGAACTTAAGTTTTTACGGTTAAAGCACCCAAATATTTCATATCATATAAAAGAGACCATCTTTTTGACATTTAAAAAATGTCTACATTTTTTTCATGCATAGGTTAGGTGTAAGCAAATCTTCCTATCGTTTAATATAGGTTTGGAGAATTAAGCAAAATAACTTTATTGATATCAAAAGGGGTATATATATTCAGGATACAAGAGTTACAAAATAGGAAAGACATAACACCCAAATCTCTACAATTAAATTAATTTCTAATAACTATCTAGAAACAAAAGAAAGCCATAAATTAAGAAATACATAAACAAAGATATACATAAACTAGGAAATATCAGTAAATGAAAGAAATAGACACTAATAACTTCTAACACTCCCTCTCAAGTTGAAGCATAGATGTCAATCATGTTCATTTTAGTTTTAAACACGTTAAACAACAGCTAAGAAAATTCTTTGTAAGAATTTCTGCTAGTTGTCCAGTAGATGGGACAAACAAAACGTTGATGTCTCCGGAATCAAGTTTCTTCATGATAAAGTGACAATTAATCTCCACATGCTTGTTACGATCATGTTGAACTGAATTATGAGACATGTTAATGGTGATTCTATTCCCATAGAACAGCTGCAGAGAAACCAAGATCGACATAAGTAACTCGCAGAGCATAATGCACAACCAAAGGCTTTCACATACCCCCAAGGACATAGAATGAAAGTCAGTTTCAACACTTCTACGGGTAACGAAAAGCTGTTTTTTACTTTTCTAAGTGACAAGGTTGCCCCACATGAAGGAACAAGAATACGAGGAAGATCATTAATCATGGATGGAACCAGCACAATCAACCTTTGTAAAAACTGCAAGAGAACGAGAGGTGTGACGAGAGAATAACAAACTTGAGCCCGGTATGACTTTTAAGTTGTGGAGGACTCGATGGACAGCGGTGAGATGACGCTCGTAAGGGTCATGCATGAACTGACTTATAATACAAATGACATGACAAATGTTCAGGCGCGTATGGGCGAGGTAAATGAGTTTACCCACTAAGCGTTGATAGTGTCTTGTTCACCGGAATGACATTGGGAACTTCCACCAATTTCTCATTAAGATCCATCGGAACAACAACCGGTTTGCAAAAAAATAGATTATTTTAAGTCAGTAAATCGATCGCATATTTGCGTCAGGAAATGTTGATGCCCTGAAGAGAACCGAGCTACTTCCATGCCTAAAAAATACCAGAGAGATTCCAAGTCTTTCATCTCAAAAGAAGAGGCCAAGATGTATTTAAGAGATTCCAAGTTCGGCAGATCGTTACCTAAGAGAACAATGTCGTCGACATAGATGATGAGAACGGAAATACGGCCATCGGATGAATGGCAAAAAAAAAACAATTTGTGATCAAATTAAACCTGAGAGAAATCATGACCCACTACAACTGGCATGAATTTGTTGAATCAGACTCGTGGGGATTGTTTCCATCCATAAATAGACTTACGCAATCGACACACTTATCCACGGGAATGAGTAGAGTCAAAGACCGGTGGGAGAAACATAAACACCTCCTCAGTGAGATCTTCCTTAAGGAAAGCCTTCTTGACGTCCAACTGAAATAAAGATCTATTTACACTCAACTCCATAAGTTTGTGAATATCGTTTGGCGACCAACCTCGCCTTGCTGTTGAAAATCCACCTACAACACACCCCTTTCTTTCTCTGGGAAAGAACAACCACGTGCCAAGTATGGTTTCGCCAAAGGGCATTCATCTCGTCCGTGACGGAAAACTTCTAGGATGGGTCAGCTAACGTTGCCTTGATAGTGGATGGGAGACAACAATCCGTCAAGGATGTGGCAAATGCTTTGTAGGTCGGAGATGGGCTATGGAACAAGATATATTTCACCATGGGATAAAGAGTGCCTGATTGTATCTATTTGCGTCCCTCAATAGGGGAATTCACATCTTCACTCAGATCAGAAGAAATCCTCGTAAGTTGAGAGCGCATCGCTCCCGAAACGTCGGCCGAAGAAGACTCCAAAATCTGCGGCGAGGCAGTGGGCTCCATGGTAGGGGTATAGGGACGAGTCTCAATAGAGGGTTTTATGCGACAAGTATAGACACAGAGAGGATGGTGGTGAAACAGGTCTGGTTGGTGGCTAATCTAGTGGAGCTGAGGGTTCCTCGGACACAGTGGTTGTAGGAGTATGTAAAGTGTCTAATGAAGTCAGAAAATGAAAAGTGTTAAGAAAATCAAGCTCTCTCTTACTTGAGGGGGCGTTAGGGAAGAATTTTTTAAAAAAAAGAGACATCCACATTAACATAGATTTTATTTGTGATAGGATCAGGACACCGATAGTTTTTTTTTTAGTGGCGAAATAACTGAGAAAGACATTTAATTGACCAGAGTCAAGTTTACTACGAGTCGGGTTAGTACTCCGAAGAAGGTTGTACAGCCAAATATTTTGGGTTCTAATGTGAAGAAGAACTGATTGGAAGGAAAACACAACATCAAGATGGATAATGGGGTCCGAAAGCTGTCATTTTTGTGGGAACTCTATTAATGAGATAGGCGGGGGTAAGGATGGTGTCTTTCAAAAACCATTGAGGGACATTAGTTAGTAACATAATGAAACAAGCAACTTCGAGAAGGTGTCTATTTATCTGCTCAACTGCCTCGCCTTTTTTAGGGATATTCGTAAATGAGCTATGATGAAGGATGTTCTTACTAACTAAGAATTTCTCCAATACAGAGTTAAAATACTCACGGTCATTGTCGGTCATAAGGTCTTGAATAGTGATTTTGAATTGGGTTAAAATGAAGGAGTGAAAATTTTTAAAAATAACTGCAGCTTCAGATTTGTCTTTTTAATATACAGACTCAAGTCATCCTAGTGTAGTCAACAATTAAAGTAAGAAACCATTATTTATTGGTATAACTCAAAGTTTGAAAGGGTTTCTATAAGTTAATATGAATTGGTGAAAAGGGAAAGAAATGAGTGTATGGGTGAATTGGATATGATACTCATTGATGTTTATCTAATTGGCAAATTTCATATTCATACGAACATGACTTTTTATCAAAGTGTACAACTGTTTTAAAAACTAAAAACTGGGACGACTCAAACGACAATGTAAAATCATAATTGAACATATAGTGAAAAGGGAAAAACTATAACTACAAAATTGAGTGTTGCGTCATCAATGCCATTTTCTAGGAAAAAATAGAGTCTGACTACACGCTGAGTTGTTCCAATCATTCTCCCAGAGCAACGATCCTGAAAGATAACATTAGAAGAAATGAGCAATGCAATCAAGGTCATACATTAATTTACTGACCGACAAGAAGTTACACTTAAACGAAGGAACGTGTAACATGGACCCCAGCGTCGGACCGACTGTTAGTATAAGAGATCCCTTACCCACAATGGAAATTAATCTCTACTCGTTTAGCCCGCTCCACTAACAATGCATAGTCATCAATACCCAAAGGTACCAACTACCTGATTGAATCCTTTAATCCTGAAAAAAATCTGTAGCACTTCTATACTGTTGTAGATATCAGTTGTGGGGATAAGTTGGGATATACCTTGTAGTGCAGTGAACTCTACTTCATACTGCGTGACTGTTTTGTTTCATGATGATAAGTTGGGATATACCTGGTAGTGCAGTGAACTCTACTTCATATTGCATGACTTTTTTTCTCTCTGCACCAACTAGATGAACCAGTAATACATATATCTTCAAGCAGATAGTGGCACAAACCACTCCCTAGAAAGCTCCACGAACTTCTCCCAACCTATCATCATGTTGGGTATATCCCCTAACATACCGTGATGTTGCTCACGCCACTACCTTTCGGCTTCTTCATCCAGCTAAATGTAGCTAAATGTATTCTTCTTTTGTCGGGGCACACCATGTTATCTAATATCTTCTCTAACCTCATTAGTTAGTTCTCTGCTTCAATCGGATCTTCAGTTCCCTTAAATAAAAGTGAACACAGATCTTGAAATATCTTCAAATACTTATCCACAACAATATTCTCATCTTCACTAGACTACAATTTAAACTCCTGAATCAGCGGAGCCATGGCCTCGAGTCAGAACATTCGTGTCAACAAAAATCGCAAGAAGTGCTTCTTCATTTTCTAACACATTCAACTCTTCCTAAAACTCGAATGCTATCAATCTTCCTGAATTGGGAAAATTATTTAATTATCGTTAATTTATTTTTTTAATTTTATTATTATTAATTACTTTATAATTATCCTATTGGCTCTTTAATCAAGATTACATTAATTATCCATAAATCTCGCTCTAACACAACTTTTATTACGACCCAGACTGGAGCTTGAAATTAACTAAGACGAGAATAAACGATCGAACGGTAGAATATTAAGTTTCTATAATTAATTTTTTTATAATGAAAAAGCTACTAAAAATGAATTTAAAACAAAACAGTTAAATTTTTACCTCATTTCTGGTCGTTAAAGTCATTATAAATATTTTTTTATCTATCGATAATCATTTAATTTAACTATTAATTATTGTTGTGTTACATTATTTTAACTAAGATTTTAAATACTTTTAAAACTTAAGTTCAATCATTGCATTAATATTAATAATAAATATTATTAATTTATACAAAATTACTATTGGAAAAAAAAACCTAACATTTCTAGTTGTGACAACCTTTCCTTGATCTAAAATTGAAAATTTTTATAGCCTGAAACCAATGCAATTAAATTTTGCATTTAATTATTAAACTTATAGTGAGTTTTAAATACTTTAATTAAGTTATTTGATTAAAAATCTTATATATATATATATAAGATTTTTAATCAAATAACTTAGTTAAAGTATTTAAAACTCACCTTAGCTTCGGCCCACAGGATCTTCCTCCTCCCTTGCTTCTCTTTCGGCTCGATGGCTGGGGATCAAGGTTACTGCGTGCGTAGGCTCTTCTCCCACATGCCTTGTCCTCCTATGCTCTCGAGACCTAACTTCTATCCGCACGCACGAGAGCACCCTCCTCTCCACTTTTTTGTATTCGATCGGCTAGGGCATCACTCCTCTCCCTACGGTTTAGTTCATTATCGCACGAAACCTCACCTCCTTCAGCTTCTCCTCCTTCGGTTCCTACAGTGTCAATTACCCACGCAAGCACCCACACAGGAAACCCTTCTTTCTTCGATATTGATTCGACCAAGTACGGTTCGTGGGAGTTCGTCTTCCATCCACACCACGAGACTAAGAGTCACACGATGCTTCCTTCCTGCGTTGCAGTTGAAGTTGTTTGGTTTGGCAAAGGGATATTCCTTCTTCCTTCTTCACTTGAATCAATGGCTTCTTCCTTCTTCTCCAAGTACTAAACCCTAAACCCTCCTGTTCCTATTCTCTTAATCCCTCTTCGTGCGATCAGTAGAATGAAAGGAAGGAAGGTATTCATCGTTTTGATTCTCATGAGCGACCTGTCACACTTGGCCAAATTAGCAAGGCAAGCATGATGAAAGATTCCAGAGAAGATCATATTGTAGAGAACAATTCAAAGGAATTTTGAAAATTTTGCCCAATTCTATATAATATGAGAAGGAAATACTCTAAGAAGAACTCAAGAATAACATAGAAAGTTCTAGGGCTATATATGTATATATAAATAGTGGAGAACACTCTAGAAACTAGCTATTCTAGAATATTCTCTTAGACTTGGAGGGAACTATAAAAAAGAGTTTCTCCCCTCATTTGTGATCACCCAAGGTTCCAAGCATTCAAGTGTTGTAATCACTCTTTCTTAGTGAAGTGTTCTCCTTCTTTAATACTTTTCCATATTCTTCTTCCAAGTGTTGTGTGCTTACGAGTCCCAGCATTGTGAGGGATAGATTGATTTAGTTCTAAGGAGGAGCGCTAAAGATGCACGAGTAACTTGAGATAAATTAGTCCGTGATAGTTGGTATCAGAGTCTCGGTTTTGAAGGTATGACAAAGAGCGTTAGAGAGCATGTAATGAAGTCTGAAGCACTAATGTGAAATCATCTCAAAAAGGGCGAGGTCATTAGGAGCAATGAGATCCAGTTGCATTCAAACTACACGGGAGGTCCAAGAAGACCATACACGGCATTGAATCGCACCTTGCTCGGGTGAAGGAGACAAGGCATGGATAAAGGATCTTGACATAAAGGTTGATGGGCTCGAGAAGGAGGGCATCACAATCTATTTGACGATCAGAGATATGACGCTCCAAATGGAGGAGTCTTTAAGGGACCAAATGGTTAAGATGGGAGAGGATTTGATGATGGACCTCCAGGAGGTACGAAGGGTCCATGAAGGCGAGATGAAAAGTGGGTCTGCTAGCTTGAAGGAGATACATGGAGACATTTCGCTGTGCAAGAGAGCACTAGCGACATTCACTAACCATCATACCTTCGAAACTAAGCGCATTGAAGTGTCAAAACCAATGAGTTTTGAAAGAGCTTGCAACGCGAAAGAAGTAGACAATTTCTTATGTGTACTTACGCAACACTTTGGAGTGATGGGGATCACAAATCAAGATGCAATAATTCAATTTGCAACCCTTCATCTCTCAGACATCGCTATGTTGTGGTGGAGAAGAAGACGTAGAAATATCCAAAAAGATATGTGCATTATATCCACCTTTGATGACTTCAAAAGGGAGCTAAAGAGACAATTCTTCCCCGAGAATGCGGAGGATGAGGCTAGAGCCCGATTGCGAAGGCTCAAACAAGAGAGATCGATTCTGGAATACATTAGGGAGTTCACAAGCTTGGTTCTTGTAATTCCCGATATATCAGACAATGATGCTCTTTTCAATTTAATGGATGAACTCCAACAGTAGGCAAAGACTGAAATTAAGAAGTGGAGTGCAAGATCTTGTCACGGTCATCGCAGTCACCGAAAGCCTAGTTAATTACTCAAGTGAGTCCACAAAACCAAAGAATAAGAAAAGTACTTATGTCAAAAAGGGGGAAGACAATGATCAATATAAGGAAAAGACCCGCTTCTAAAGCAAAAGACAAATGGAAGCCTAAAAATAACAAAGCTAAACCACACAACCAGTGCTTCCTTTGTGATGGACCACATTGGGTAAGAGATTGCCCTCAGAAGAAGGCTCTAAACCCTCTCCTTGCAAGTCATCAGGAGGAAGAAGGTGATGCGGTGGCACAAGTAGAGGCTATACAACTGTTGAATGGGATGCAAACTCTAACAAAACCCCAAACAAAGGAGTTACTCTTTGTGGAGATGGTTATAGATGGGAAGACCACTAAAGCAATGGTGGACACAGGTGCTTCTCAAAACTTCATCTCCGCCGAAAAAGCAAATATGTTGGGTTTGTGAATGACTGAAGGAGGAGGCTCCATCAAGGTAGTTAATTCTACAGTAAAGCCAATCCATGGAATAGTCAGAAGAGTTAAAAATCAACATTAGAGTGTGGGCAGGTGCCTTAGATTTCTAAGTCATTGTAACAGATGATTTTAAAGTTGTTTTAGGGATGAACTTCTAGGATCAAACAAGAGCACTCCCTATATCCTTCGCCAATAGATATGCATTACGGAAGGGAATCAAACTTGCTTAGTACCAATAACAATGACTAACAGACAGGAACTCAAAATGTTATCGGTCATGTCATTCAAAAAGGGCATTCCAAAAGCAAGGAGAGTTACTTTGATGTTCTTCACGACCCGATAAAGAGGCAAAACCCCAAGAAAGCATACCAAGGAAAATGGTGAAGGTTTTTAAAGAATTACCAAAAGAACAACCACTAAGGAGGGAGAAGAATCATTTGATTAGGTTGGAGCCAAGGACCGAGTTACCAACCATGGAGTCTCCCTGCATGGCACCCCTTTCCCATAGCACCAAGGAAAAACCCAAGTTTGTCAAGTTTGTGAGCAAACAAAGGAATTTGGTCCGAGGGTCAAGGGGAAGTCGCAATGAAGGCATTGCAAGTTTAAGTGGGGGAGAGTGTCATGCTCCGTCAAATTGGCGAGGCAAGCACGGGATAGAAGATTCCAGAGAAGACCAGATTATAGAGAACAATTCAAGAGATTCTAGAAGATTCCGTCCAATTCTAAAGAATATGAGAAGGAAAGGCTCCAATGAGAATTGAAGAATAACCTAGAAAGCTTTAGGGTTATATATGTATATATGAATAGTGGAGAACACTCTAGAAACTAGGCTATTCTAGAATATTCCTTTAGACTTAGAGGGGAAAATAAATAGGAGTTTCTCCCTTCATATGTGATCATCTAAGGTGCCAAATATCCAAGTGTTGTAATCATTCTTTCTTAGTGAAGTGTTTTCTTTATCCAATTCTTCTCCCTATTCTTTTTTCAAGAGTGTTGTGTGCTTATGAGTCATAGTGTTGTGAGGGATAGACTAATTTAGTGCCAAGGATGAGCATTAAAAGTGCACGGGTGACTTGAGATAAGTTAGTCCGTGATAGACGGGTCTCATTTGAACGACACATTCTTTAATTATTTTCCCTCTTTTTTTATTCTCATGAGCGATGCGTCTCATTCAAATGAGGCATTCTTTTAATTAATTTATTTTACACACACACATACAGATATATATATATATATACACACACACATACACACACACACACGCGCACGTGCGCACACATAGATATGTAGCTTATCACAAGGATATTCTTTCAAACCCTAGTAGCGCATTGTCCAGATTCATCTACGCTAAGACACCTCTCCTCTTTACCTGTCAAAACAAAAATATGGTGTTGCGATCTAAAGAGGGAAGAACGTGTATTATCATCGTCAAGATGAAAATTTATCTCTGATACCACTTGTTATAACTAAATATTGAAACGATGCAACAAACAATTAATGAAATAAGCAAAAGAAAGAACATACAGATTTATGTGGAAAAACCAAGATAGGAAAAATTTTGGGTAAAGAAAGAGAATTCACCATATTAAATTTGAAATTACAAGTGGAGAGCTATGACCAACATAAAACAAAAGCAAAGAATAGTGAATGTGTTGTACAAAACAAAAGGGAGTATTTATAGTCTTTAGCAAGACCCTTTTAAAAAAATATTTCAAAAGTATCAACAAAGCAATAACACATGGTTTGCAATCTAAAAGCTAATGTATAATTGATCAGACAGTCGAAGCTTTCTATCAGTGTGCTCATGATATCCTTCTAAAGCCTCAATCCACGTGCTCACAGCTTCCTTATAAGACGATAAGCAGAACCCACACAATTCAGGTCACAAATTTAGCAAACCATTTAGCAAATAATATTGAACTGCCAAGTTTTGCTTAGTTGGCATCTATCTTATTCTGATAACTAGCTTGTCCATACAAAAGCTCAATAGTCGAACCCGGATAAATATCACTTAAGCAATAACATAAAATCTATGACGATAAACTAGATCTACATAACCACAGTAAACCAGTAAGTCATAATCCAAGGACAAAAAGTGAAATTAATGAAATGCCAACATACCGTATCAATCATTCGCTGGCCGACTCTATGTAAAGGGTCTTTTTTTGCAAACAAGTTAACTCACATTTCCTTGTAAAAATTCAAAGAATAAAAAGGTTAAATTACTCAAATACTTATTACTAAATGTTTGAATTTCCCTTTTCACTAAACTCTTATTGTTACAAGTTCTATTGCCGTTGCTTAGCGTTCAGTTTCTCTTTTGTTTTGAGAGTTGTGTAACAGTGTAAGTGCGTGTAACACATTAAATTTTACATATTATAAACTTAATCGATTCTTACTGTTAATCATCCATAAACCTAATTGAATAAATTATTGAATCATTAACCTAATATTGAACCTGGAAGCTTTGCTAATTATAAGCAATAATGCATATTCCTTGCTAAATGAGGCATTTTCAAAAGAGCGTCAAGTAAAACCAATATCGCTGAAAGGTAACTATGTATTGAGGACCATGATGATGGGAAGAATTTGTTAGTACAAGCTTCAAAATTTATGTTTATAAAAATACACAAACGAGAATTCATTCTATCTATATCTCAGAACCATCAAGGAGAAATTTTTTGTTTTTACCTGTTGGGTCTTTGAATTATCAACACTAGAATACAATGGGCTAGTTGACCACTTCGTGTTCCTTCATACAAATATAAAAAGAAAATTCAGTCAGAGGAAAACAAAAGACATTAAAAAACTTCAACACATGCATTGAATAGCACCAGAAAGAGGAGTTTATCACTATATTAACTACAGAAAATGAATAAATAATGCATACTAAAAACTCAATTTTACCGTTCCACTTGCTCTTTAAGTTCATAGTATTTAGCACTATCTTCTTGGCGACAATGTTTTTCCTCCTGTAGCTCATTATTCAAAGTTTCAGCTTTTGCATGCAGACGGACAAACTCAGCCTCTAGTTCATCCTTTTGAGATTCCAAAATCTTATAAGACTCAACCATACACTTCAACTGAGTCTCAAGCAAGCTGTTCGACTTCTGACAAGAAGCTAACTCTGATTTAAGCTCTGTTAGTTGTTTCTCAGTTTCTATCAAAGTAAAATTTGTTTGGTTTAGCATTTCTTTGCAATCAGCAAAATCAATCTCCATTTTCTGTTTCTCCAGTTTCAGGTGCTCAAAGTTAACCTGAGGGAGTGCCGGTACTGTGGTCTTCATCTCGAATCCAACACCCATGGATCCTTCCAATTCTGAATTGAGGGAAGAATTAGGAACCAATGAAGAAGATAAAGACAGATTCTCTTTCATTGAACCATGCTGAGTCACATTATTCTCTAATAAAGTTTCTTTGTCTATGCAATCTGAATTATTGCTCTCCCCTTCATTTGCCTTCACTGTCTTGATTCTATACCCAAGTTCATTGGTTTCACATAGTACATGGGATAGAGCCAGAATGAAATCATACAAACTTACTTCTCCACACATTATCCTGTCTACAGAGGCAGAAAACTCATCAATTTTTTTACCTATACCTACAAATTCATTAGCACTATTTTGCATTTCTGCAGTATATTTGCCCGATGACAGAACAAATTCATGGATATGGGAAATGGCATCCTTCAATTGTTGGTCAAGAACGCAATTAACTTTAGTGCATGAAGTGACAACCTGGTTCGAAGATATTCCATAATCTGTAATTTTCTGAATATTATTATGACGATAGTTTTGCTCAGCCGAGTAATCTGTGGATTCATTCACTTCCTTGATCAACTCGAGTTGTGCGTCCTGAATAATTTGTAAAATATCGTCTATAATATTTTTCATATTAGCATCATGGGTCTGAGACTCAAATATGCAAGATATTCTTGTTTTAAGTTTCAAGTGCGGAAGCTCGATTTCATTTGCAGCATTCTCTGTGAGAAAAATCATTGATAATTCAGGATCTGCACATTTCTGTTCGTTACAATCCCCTTGATTTTCTGAATAAACCAAAGAGGTGGAGCCCACTTTTTTAGTTTTAAAACCATTAGCCGTCTTGATATCAACATTGCTCTTTGTTGATAAGCATGCTAATCTCTCCATCTCCAAAAAGTCATCCATAAGTTCCAAATGACTTGAGCTCTCGTCCATGTGAACCCTGTCAATGTTTTTCTCTTTCTTCAAGTGTGAGAGCTCTGAGATTAATGCAGCAGACAAAGACCCAGAATAACTTCCTTCTTCATCAAAACCATCTTCAGATATGGAGGTCAAGCTAGCTGGGTTGCTTTCATTTTCAAAATGGAAATCAATATGAGGTTTGGAAGTTGCTTTGTGTTGATTTAGAACCAACATCTGTGTTTCAATGCTGCGGAGCCTATTTGCTTGTTTAGCGTACATATTTCTTGATGCCTGCAGCTCATTGTTGCGCTTTGATAATGCTTCCTTGAGCATCTTCATTTCTTCCTCCATTGCCAACAATCTCGCAGTGAGGAACTCGTTATCTTTGTGAACCTGCTGAACATTTTCCGAAGCAAACTCTGGTGAGTAAGAACTAGAATGCTTTGCAGGAGACCTCCGCAACTTGTTTTCTCCATATTCTCTGCCTAAATTTTCAACTTCTAGTTTCATTTGAGCTACTGCAGCAGGTCCTGGTAGCTTCTTTCGGACAAGACCACGTAACCTTTGACATTCAGCTTCTAGCTTAGTAATCTTTTTGACATCCTCCAAGTGTTGCTTGGTTGCAACTTCGACCGATCTCATACTCATGTTCTTTTCTTCGTTGCGAATCTCCAGCTCTTTGGAGATGACATGAAGTTCGTACTTCATTGAATTTATTTCCCTTTCACAAGAATGTATATCATTATTTAGTACTTCAATTTGAGCCTCTGCTTGAGATTTTTCTTCACTAACGTGCATCAGCAAACTAGACCGTTCTTGAAGTGATCTTGAGAGTGCAGAATTTTCAGCTAGTGCTTTTTGTAGTTTTTGTTCAAAATCATTGATTTTCACATCAAACTCGGCCTTGACGTTTTCCCACTGTTTAGTCTTCGTCAAGACCACCTCATGTAACTTCTGTTCACTTTCTTCCTTCACATTTCGTATTTGTTTCATGCACTCCTTTAGAGCGCCATCAAGATGGAGTGCTCTTTCTTCAGCAGTAATCTTAAGCAATGTGACAGATTCAAGCTCCTGTTTCAGAACTAAAGCTTCATTTTCAGCCTTCTCCCATCCTAATACAAGAATGAAATAATATGAAAATTTCTCAGCATTTGGTTACCACATCAAGAAACAAAATGAGATTTCTGCCTTTACTCAAAATAAAAATTTCACAAATTGTGGAGGAAGACATAATTAGTTTTTTTATGAGTATCCCTTGATAGCATGCATGAACTATGACATCGAAATTAATTTTGTAAGGAGACTTAAAATACCTGATACTGCTTCTTCTGCAACTTTAGCATGCTGCTTTACTAGATCTTCCTTTCCAGACATCTCTAATTGGGCGGATATCAGTTTTTCATTTAAGAACTTGACTTGATCTTCCAATCCACTAAGATGTGTGTACGATTCCAAAGTAATTTGTATTAATTTTTCGTTCTTTGCCTCAGCCTAGAAGAGGAACATATTGATCCAAAGAGTTCAGTTTGCACAAAGTACCAATCAGATAAAAAAAATTTTAACTTTATAGAACTAGAACAAAAAATGGAGATCACACTGTTTCAAAATATAGTAGAGATAATACTACAGCTGATTATTCAGAAAATACATGTTATAAAAAACTGGTCATCACCAAAATGACATGGAATCGAGACATTCTTGACATTTGGACCATAAATCTTAAAGGAAAAGTCCATTTACCTTGCTTGTCAAATGAAGAAGTAGAATCAAGTATTTTAGCGGGTAGAGCAGAAATGGGTCTCTGCCTTGAAACTTTTTAAATTCAAAATCATGAACCTCTGCCTTGAATCTTTTTATGTTCAAAATCATGAACCTTTTCAAGCCACACTACATCCATTCTTTACATTTTGGGAGGAGGAAAACAATGCTACACATAACTAAACAAGCAATGGAAAAAAGCACCAGTATCATTAAAACCTGACGGCGATGTGATGCTGATCTAAAAGTTATGTTGGCATTAGAAGATATTGTGTTATGGTTGGGAAAAAACATGAAATTTGCATAATTATTCATTAAATATTTGATTAATGGCCGTCAATTCATGCTAAGACAAACCTGCTAGTCACATTTGAACAAGAAGTGTAATTTTAACAACAATCTAGTAATAAATGTCAATTGAAATACACATGGTATAACTTATACTTTATCCTTTCACACGCAATACTTGAAAAGTGAAGTTATATCACTTTCAAATAATTCAAGCTTGAATGGTAAGAAAACAAACAGAAGCCAAATGGGACAAGTAATAGGAACACTGAATTTTTTATCAATCCACAATAACAAGTTTTCTTTCTCCAATTAAATTTTGTGCAACCTTCTCTGTTTGATGTCCATTTGCATTAAACAAGGATGCAATGACAGTATCGGTCGAAACTGCCGCTTTATCCGATGTTTTCTTCTTCCAAGGCCAACTGCGTCGATCCATCACCTATATCAACTGCAAATTACAACTCATTCAGGAGTTTTACAATAATAAATTACGGTAAACAGAATTGAAAAGCTGATTAGTGTTGCAGCGAATAATATCTAATTTAAAGTTTTAGCTAACAGTTGTGCCACAGATAATCTAGACAGTAGAAGCTTCAAAGTTGAGAGACTGAATGTATAATCAGGCAAGGATGGTATTATATAAGGAGGAGATGTTTATGTCCCGCTACATTTTACACCTGTTTAGTTAATGTTTGTTTAAACACCTACAAAGAGGAATAGTGTTATTGTTCAAAAACGTCATTGGGTACGTTGAGTTATGGATTGTAGGCCTAAACACTACTTCTACAAGGAAACAATACTTTTACTATAATTATAATTGGGTCAATATGTACTTAATCTAAGAGTGAATCTTAATCATTGGGTGGGTGCTTCGAGTTATGCATATTATTGTTTTCTTAAGGATGTTAAAATCTTCAAGATTTGCAAGACTATTTAGATTATTAGAGAACCAGAAGATATTTAAGATAAAATGTAGGTGCATCAGTCAATTCTTTGCCTAAGTTAAAACATTGTATTGTAGGGAAGCATAAGAGAGTTAGTTTTCTAACTACAAGTAGTGTTATAGATTGAGTCCAAGCACGAGATTATGGGAATCAAAAAGACTTCATATGCTCACATGGATCATGTTAGAATTATGACAAAAATTGGAAAGACATGTTTCATTCCAACATTTGAATTGAGTTTAGACAAGCCTTGATACGCCATCAACACATTCCCAGAGGCAAAACACGGATCTCGAGAGAATCTTTTGAGCAAGATATATTCAAATCTTGATAAAAAATTATTCAGAGCTTCGATTTCAACAAACTTATAGTCAAACTAACCATCTCGACAAAACAAACGCAATGATACCAAAATTGGTTCAATCAGAGTCAAATAAAACTCAGATCAAGCCATCAAACAACTTTTGAAAGATTTTTAGACGCATTTGGATGGTCAAATGGATGTCAAATCCTTCGAGTTTATAGTTGAAACGAGCGTCTCGGCAAGACGAATCCAACAAGCCCAAAATCGCTCAATTTCAACATCATTAAGGAACTCAAAATGTCCATCAATAGCAGTCTAATCGAGGGAAGCCCTCAGAGCTCTCTGATCAAAGTAGTTCGTATTCTTGCATTAATTGCACTTGGAACTCTATAAATACAGCCCCACCCCTCTTATCAAAAGAGGGAGGAGAGCTTGAGGATTAAGGAAGAGCTTGAAGCTTTGAGAAAGAGTTGAGGTCAAGCATCACTCCTACCACCGTCAACCACCACTGACTATTGTTGACCACAGCTGACCACTGCCAACCATCGTTGACTACCACCTTTCGACCGTCATCGATCGCTATTGGTCACTGTCGGCTCCTTGCAACAAGTTAATTTGCACATCGACATTGTAATTCGAAAGACTTTGTAACACTTTCCTGCCTGTGGGACAAGGTGTCTCTGTAATCATCAACTTGTAGTGGACTTTTATGACCGGGTCAGACCCATGGTTTTTTTCCTTTATGGGGTTTTTACGTTAAAACTTATGATGTCTCTACAAAGAGTTCAGCTTTCTTCTATCTGAGTGTATGTTGAATCTTTGTGCAACGCTAAGACGATAATATATTACTCTACATCGCGAATCTTCTAGCTTGCATCAAGCCTAAATGAGCTTTTGATAGAAAATAGACACCTGAAAAAATAAATATAGAATTAATTATAAAAGGACAACCCATGAATTGGTTGGGTGGAAATAATAACTCATGAATCGTTGAGGAGCAATGAAAATAAAAGAAAAAAGAGACAAGTTGACTATAGTCACCTATCGTGTAGTAAGAATATATGTAAGTATTTCACCTGTGAAAAGAAATAAAGTACATTATACAATGGTCCAGCTTCTCTTAAAAACTTTCTATCAACTTCAATAAACTTAGTGTGATCATGTTACAGGGGTAATGTGGAATATTGATAAATAACTTTTTATCACAATAGTCTTGTAGCACTTTTCCATCCAACCTTTAAGTCTTCCAAAATAAATTTTAGCCATAGCAATCCATATATTCTCAATACCGTAGATCAATATTCTGCTTTTGCACTGAATCATTCCATTACATGCTTTTACTTCTCCAAATTATGATGTTGCCCCCTAAACAGGGAAAAATATTTGCGTACATAAGACATACGCAGCGCTGCGTACGTCCAGGGGTTATTCAGGGGGTACAATGGGGTTATATCGGGGTTATACCCCTATATAACCTCCATGTAACATTTATGTAACCTCCCTGTAACCTACAAATGAGTTTCGCGCTTCTGTAGTTTTATGGGTACAAATAAGTTACACTGAGGTTACAAGAGAATTACACAGAGGTTACATGGGGGTATAACTCGGATATAACTCTCCTGTACCCCATGAATAACCCCTGATGTACGCAGCGCTGCGTACATCTTATGTACGCAAATATTTTCCCTAAACAGGTGCGATACTCTAAAATTAACCGCCTGACATGCATGGAATCTACATAATTTGCATCCGTCTAAGTTTAAAAGGTTAAGTCCTTTTTGAATAAAATCCCATGGATTCTCTTAGGAATTTATAATATGACATATTGTCTGATGGTGTGGTTCTTTTTAAGCAATATTCAAGTCTGCTGAGATTATTCAGCTATGTGAGGAGTTCATGCCTTTAAATTCTTAGACTGCTCAGCTTTGAAAGGATAAGACAGAGGAGACCCAAATTTACCATAATATTTGTGAGTACATGGGGAGAAATATTGTATTTGTCTCAATTTGGTTCAAGCCGCATAGCACAGACATGGATCTGATGTAAAAGATCTATTTATTCCTTATTTAGAGTGATGGAGAGAATAGACAAATCTAGTCACGATCAGACATGTGCATTCCCAAGGATGTCATGAACATAGGATTCATGCATGATCAGAGGTTTCAAAAATTGCAATTGATGAAAATCTCAACTTGTGATTGCTGCTATAAGATCTTGGAATGTATGCTCTCAAAATGGATAACATCAATAAACATGCCTCTTCACCCCCTCAGAAATTTATTAAAGAGGGGTTTAGCAGTAATAAAATGAGATTATTAGCATTTGAAGACAAGCAAATTGATATATCTCCATACGTCGAAGCTACAAAAAATTTGGCCGCTTCAAAGGCGCATGCATGGCGTTCTCTTGAGAGTTGTTTTTCTTCTTCTTTGTGCATGTATGTATTTGGGAACTAAGAAATGTAGGAAGTGCCCCTATTTTGGATGCCATGATTGTGGCTTCTATGCATGTTAGACTTTGTTGAAATAAAACAATGCGCCTCTTTGTGGTTGCTTTCTCTTTAATATTTAATTTTATGACACACTATGTTACATCTATTGAAGCTTCATCTTTGAGACTTATGGCTACCACATTACGACATTTCCCTTGATGGATGCTTATGGTCACTTTGAAAAAATATGCTCCAAGATATTCTCTCTGAAAAAAAAATGCTCAATAAACTACAACCGGAAAAAAAAACCAAAAGAAAAAAAAATTCTTTTTATTTTCTGCTAAGAGATGTTTTTCAGTCTGAAGATTAAAATAATAATGGCAACTTCTTACTCTCACACTGACTTTAATTCAAGATAAATGTATTTAAGGAACAATTAAATCCTTCATAGAAGAATTTTCTTAATCCAGAACAGAAAATAAGGTATGAAAGCAAGTCCACTAAAAACTTGAAATTGAAAAGCACAAGTAAATGAATAAAACATTGTAGAAGACAGGCTGAATGAGCAAGATTTGTCTTCAAGAAATTAGTTGAGGAAGTTTTTTACAGACTATAAGTGAAGAGTGTTATTTAACAGTCCGATCTAATACTATACTCATATAAAACAAAAGACATAAGACGCGAGTAAGCTAATTCTAAATCACCCCAATATTTAATCAAGCATATTAAAAAACAAAGCAACATGTCATTTTCAGAAACCTGCTCGCCAGCACCGTTTCAACAACATTATTGCAAACGCGTGAAAACTTTAAAAATAAGCAGAACCATAATAGCCGCATGAATGGTAAAAACTGAATTTCCCAATAAACATCTAATTCATCCGTAGGAACAAATGCCTATCAGCTGGCATGTTGCCAATAATGGTTTCAGCATTTAAAAACCCTAGCCAAACCAATACATCAAGAGTACCATAACCTTCTCAGCCGACAAAAACATAAACAAAGAACAAATCAACACAAGATCAACCACTTCTAACAATTTAGCGCAATTTCGAATCATCAGATCAAGAATGTTGAAAAAAGAAATTAGGCAAATTCTACCCTCCAAACGACATAAACTCTAATGACCCGATTAAAACCATAATCAAAGCGGATCGAAACAGTAAAGTGTATAGCAAACAAAGAAGGAAAAGAATCGGCAATGGCGAAGCACTATCCCTCCACCTGTAAACTCCAATCCAGAAAGGTAACAAGCAGAAAAGATAAGAAAGAGAATAAAAAAAAAAACCTTACCGGATCGAATGCAGCAATGATACTCGAATTCCCCTAGCTGATTTCGTTTTCCCACAACGAGATTGAATGATTGAAGCAAACAATTCCCCCCACTTCAAGTTTGCTTTTCCATCTATACTTGTCCTTTCCGTTGCCAAGTCAAACTCGACTCAGCTGGAGCGCACTGCACGCTCAGAGTGCACAGTGTGGGAACTAAGCGATTCCAGGTAGAGAGAGAGTGTGAGCGATACAGAGTGAAAAGCAGGCTCTGTAGCAAGACTCGCGTTAGGTGCGGCCATTAAAGCAGGACGTTGGGAAGGGACCAAAGATGCTCGCTCGACTGCGGGCTTTATAAACCATTCATGCGCTAACGACCGACACCTACTTATTGCTACTACTGATATTTTATCTGAAAATAAATTGGTTAGCACTATTTCGGCCTTCCTTCCCCACGTTCTTAAGAAAGTTACAAGATATTTTATTTAAATAAGTAAATAATTTTAAAATGAAATTTTTATTATTTACATATTGGAACATGTAATTTATTGGTCGAAAAGAATGTAAAGTCTCTCAAAAATTCGGATTTATGCTCACTCTATTTAACAAAAATAAAATATATATATATATATATATATATATATATATATATATATATATATATATATATATATATATATATATATATATATATGTGTGTGTGTGTGCACGCGCGCGCGCGTATCATGACATGTCGGTAGAGCAGACTTTCTGAAAGTCGTAAGTCCCCTCAGGTCATGGGTTTGAATCCTCCCGTATGCAGGGTGTGGTACTCAAATATTTAGCACACCTAGGGATGATTGGGGCTCGTCTAATAGCCTTCGTTCATTCTTTAACTATGTGTGTGTGTGTGTGTGTGTGTCGAGTACTCAGATCAGTTAGTTGGTCAGACATCTGCTTGTCAGTTGTACGTCATCTCTTGTCTGGGTTTCGATTCCCCTCGAGTGTAGAGTGTGGTTCTCGAATTATTAGGCAAATGACAGGTGGTCGGGGCTCGTATCATAGCCTCCGGACATTCTTTTTTTAATATATATATATATATATATATATATATGACATTTAATTGATAACGTGAAGAATATTTATAGAAGAATTGTCATTTTTTAAGTGTCCCACAAAATAATTGCCCAAAATAGATTGCTACATTCAAATAAAAAATTAATTTTTACATNTATATATATATATATATATATATATATATGGCATTTACTTGATAACGTGAAGAATATTTATAGAAGAATTGTCATTTTTTTAAATGATAGGGCGTGAGTGTCCCACAAAATAATTGCCCAAAATAGATTGCTACATTCAAATAAAAAATTAATTTTTACATAAGATGCTCTATTTATGTAAATTTGTATTTCATATAAAATATTTATATTAGGATGAAATAAATAGAGAAAGGAGAGTGTGTATAAGTGTGAGCGAGGCTAAGCGAAATGTCTTATTTATCATTAATTAGACATAAATGAAAGATTGTAATCATTGGTTTGGTGAGAAAATATTCCGTCCAAACACGGCATGTCCGGACGGCCAACTACCGGGCATCACGTCGTCATACACTTCATTCTGTGGGCTACGTGGCGACCGATGGTTGGTCGTCCGGACGTCGCTACGTCTTCATACACCTCATTGGGCGACATGACGTCCAATAGTTGGTCGTTCAAACATAAGAATCAAGTATCAACATCAGAAATAAATTAATGTGATGCAACTTTAAATAATTTTTTTTTATCTGAGTCATTTACATAGATACCATGCATTCTTTATTTATTTACATATCTAACATCTAAACTTTCATATTTTTATATATAACACCAAAATCCTTACTATTATATTAAAAATATCATTATTATAATTTTTAAAAGTAAAATACACACTTTCATGTGTAAATTTATGACACCAAGTTGTCATAAATATAAATATAAAAGTTTAGGTGTTAGATTTTGAAACCTTTTGAAGTACGTATATATTTTAAATGTTATTTAAATGGGATTGGAACCAATTTTAATGTGTTCAAGTAGATTTTTGCATAGCTTCTATAATCACTTATCAAAGTTCCAACTACATATTCTTATGGGCCATTTACGTACATACCGCACAATTCTTATATGTTTACATATCTAACACACAAATATTTATATTTTCATGCACACTACTTAAATCTCTAACATCATAAAATACCATAATCAATATCTTTATATAGTGAAATGCATATGTTTTTGATACCAAAGTGTTATAAGTATTGTTAGTGTGTGGAACCCAATTGGTCTAGAAGCTCTGTAGCAAAATCAAGCCCCGTAGGAGTGCCCCAGCGCCCATATCCAAAGGAATAGGAGCCCTGATGCTAATATGGCGCTCCTGCGTCCAGTGAATCGCACACTAGGAAGTCTTGCCTCAAGATGGGGCGCAGCTGCATCATGGTATGTTAGTTTACAGGTTTAGAAACAAAAGCAACAGAAACTCAATGCTTGTGACGGGCGATCCAGCACCCAAATAACTTTACTCCAGACAGAACATGTAGGAAGGTAGAACACGGGAGTGGCGCTCCGAGGCCAGGAATGGTTTCTCTTAAGATCGGGACGTAAGTCCTCAACTTTTATACGAGAAAGTATCTTTCAACAGTACATGTAACAGGAGTAAGATAGAGCGAGCAGTACAACGAGTTCTATTTTGGATTTTTATGGTTTTCACTTGTGTGACCGAGAGAGGAAAGACATTTGTGAGTTCAACACTTGTAGATAGGTAATTGGAGTGTGGTGTAATATATATATATTTCTCCTCATTTCAAAGTGTAATTTTGGATATGATGTGGCTTTGTTGTTTTCCCCATTCTTAGGTTTTTCCACATCATATTTTGTAGAGTTTCTAGAATTTCTTGTGTTGTGCATTTTTGTTAAATATTTGGCATGGATCACTCGAATCAGTGTATTTTTTTGTTGTGTCATTTGGTTGTGAATCGATCGAATCTAATTTTTTGTTTCAACAAGTAGTATCAAAGCAGGGTTTTCTAAAGCTTTGATTCTAGCGAGAGCAATGACTGATGAAGTAAAGTACAAGGTAGAGAAGTTCAACGGTTCAAATATTGCATTCAGGAAAATGTAAGTTGAAGATTTGTTGTTTCAAAAGAAATTGTATTTATCACTGGAAGGAATCACCAAAAAGTCTAAATCGATGACTCTAGAAGTATGGGAACTATTTGATGGAACATACCTAAGTTTAAAGTTTTCTACTTTCATCAGTTGTTGCATTAACATAGTAAACGAGAAAATTTTGGTGGATCTTATGATGACACTAATGAGAAACCTTCGACGTCAAATAAGATTTTTTTTTATAAAGAGATTGTTCAACATTAAGATGGTGAAAGTATTTGGTTGTTGAACATTTGAATAATTTTAACACTGTGAAAAACAAGTTGTGCTTTGTGGGCATCAAGTTTGATGATAAGGTCAGAGCAATGTTTATTCTATCTTCATTATCAGACAGCTAAAATGAACTGATTATGGAGATGAATAAATTTTCAGGTAATATGAAGTTAAAATTTGATGAAATCATAGGATTAGTGTTGAATGAAGAAGTACACAAGAAGATGAGCGATGAAACTTCAAATTCTATGTTGAATGTTAAAAATATAGGATGAATTCTAGATTGGAATACAGGTAGCGACAGATTCAAGTTTAGGAGAGGATATCCCAGGTCAAGTAGAAAAAATGGCAGAGGTGCATGTTGGAAGTATGGAAGAAAGGTCATTTAAATAAGGACTATTAAACTCCAAAAAATGGTGGTGGTTGAGGTCAAGACAAAAAAATCTCTATAAATTTCTTCACAGATAAAATCCATGGTAGTCCTCTAATTTTATCCCTAGATAGTGCTTAATCTTGGATGGTAAATTTTTGTACCGCTTTTCATGCATGCCCCAACAAAAAGGTGCTTAAAAACTACACTCAGTGTAAGCAAAGGATGTTGTATTTGGGAGATAACAATGCCTACAGAATTACAGAAAAGGGTGTGATGTTGACATCAAGTTGTTGAATAAAACGGTCTAAAAGCTCGGTGAATTTAGACATGTTCTATATATGAAGAGAAATTTGATCTCTGTGAGCTAGCTATATATGATCATGACTACTTCCACAGGTGATTCGTGGAAAGTGATTAAAGGGCAATTGTGATGGCTCAAGCCATCCTTGAAAGCACTTTTTTCCTAATTAATAAGATAGCATATTCTATTGATGTTGCTAGAATAAAGGTTGATGTTGCTCTTTGCACCGCAGACTTGGCAATATAAGTGAAAAAAAGACATGAAGTCCCTACCTTCTAAGAACAAGCTTTAGAGTATAAAATTTATAAATCTTGATTTTTTTTTGTGAATATTGTGCATATGTAAAGCAAAATAAAGTTTGCTTCTCCAAAAATGAGTCAACAGTGAATTTCAAGAAGCTAAAGTTAGTGTATTGTTTCAGTTCAGCTCATTGGATGTTCCTATTGTTTTATCACTATTGTATGTAATCACAAAAAAAAGATATAAGTTTGCTTATTAAATTATATATGATGTATTTGGAGTGTTTGAGAAGTGGAAGGACATGATAGAAATGAGACAGGTTTGAGGTTAAAATGACTTAAATAAGATAATTATGGCGAGTATCGTGATTAGAGGTTCAGGGGTTATTGTGCTTCAGAAGAGATCAGACACTAATTAAATGTTTCAAGGACACGAAAACTAAATGGTGTGGTTGAGCACATGAATAGAGCCATCAGAGAGTGTGTTAGGATTATGAGATTGCATGCAAGCTTGTCAAAATAGTTTTGGGTAGAAACATTGAACACAACAGTTTATTTGATAGATTGTGGCCCATCAGTTCCTTTGAATGAAAGCTTCCCTAAAGATGCCTAGAGTGACATGGAGATAAATCCATCTCACTTGAAGAAATTTGGTTGTTCGGTATATGTTCATGTTAATGCATGATATAGAAGTATACTTGAGTTAAAATCTATCAAGTGCACTTTTATTGGATATGGCTCAAATAAATTCGAATACAAATTTTTGTGACAATCAAAATCAAAAGTGCATCAAGTTCAGGGATGTGATATTCAATGAAATGAAGATGTAAATGAACAAGAACATAACTCGAGATTTTTCGTCAACAACTTCTAAAGAATCATCCATATATGTTGAGATAGAATGCAATGGTGATCTGGAAGATGAAGAAAGAAAATGTGCTCAATCTAATGAAGCACATGAAGTTTCTCATGCACATGTTACTATAGTCAGGAGGTCAAGTTGACACAACCAATATAGAGGTATTCTCCTTCATTGTACTATCTTTAGCTAACTGATAATGATGAACCAAAGTGCTATGAAGAGGCCACTCGAGTTGAAGATTCAATGGATTGGGAGTTTTTTTTATGGATGATGCGATACTATTATTGAGATCAAATTGGCCATTACGATTTGTCAAAATTACTAGATGACAATAGAGCACTACACAATAAGTGAGTCTACAACTGAAAAAAAATTTGATGGTAACAGATACTACTAGGAAAGACTTATTATAAAGAAGTTTCAAAAAAATGAAGTAGTGGATTGCACTGAGATGTTTTCTCTCATGTAATGAAGATAACAACCGCCATAGTTATGCCAAGCTTAGTAACCGAGGAAGATCTAAAGCTGAAGCAGATGGATGTAAAAACAACTTTGTTATATGATGATCTAGAAGAGGAATCATATTTGATACAACAAAAGGGTTATGAGAGTTCAAGGAAAGAAGACAATGTTTACAAGATGTATAAGAGATTTTATGGTTTGAAACAAACACCAGGATTGTATTATAGGATGTTTGACAGCTTCATATTAGATAGAGGGTACATGAAGCGGGCAAACCATTGTGGCTTCATCAAAAATTTTGGTAAATATTATATCTTTCTTATTTTATATTTAGATGATGTGTTGATTTTAGAAGCAAATATTACAAAAATTTAAAACTTGTAGGAGCAATTACCAAGGGAGTTTGAGATGAAGGATTTAGGTCTAATCAAAAAGATCATCGATGTGATAATCAACAAGTACAAGAGTGTAGATGCAATGAAGTTGTATCATATAAAGTTTATTGAGAAGATCCTACACAGGTTCAACTTGAGTGAGGTAAAAATAATATGCAACCCCTTAGGTAATCACTTCAAGCTATCTAAGGAACTATCACCTAAGTCTGAAGCAAAGAAAGCAAAGATGGGAAGAACCCCTATGCTTCAGGTATTGAAATTTTAATGTATGTGATGATATGTACAACACCATATATTTCACATGAAATAGGAGTGGTCAACATATACATGGGTAATCTAAGCAAACCTCATTGGGAGACGATGAAGTGAATTATTGGATAAAGAGAGAAATAGTCAACAAGGCACTTTATTTTAGAAGTGCGAGGACTAATCTACAAAGATTTGTGAATTCAAATTTAACAGGAGATATAGATGTTAATAGAAGTGCAACAGTGTATATGATGTGGGAGCTTTCTACAGGGCATTGTTTTGCAATAGCACCCCCCTATAGGCTTCGATCTTGGCTTTTGTACAACAAGAAGCTAAACTTGTAGGGATTCATTCTGCAGGGTTGAACGATTTTTTTGGCTTAAACGGGTCCAAGTGGGTTAATCATCACTTTCTATTTGTGAATTTTCCTCATATTTTGAGTGGGGCCCATGCCTCTTAACCCCGGGACTATATATTGTTATTTATGCATGTTTTTGTTAGTTTTATGTATGTTTCTATTCAGGACAGTCATCATCTTCTAGTGTTTTTCTAATAAAGTTTGTATTTGAAGTTGAAAGGCGCTCCAACTATAACTTATCTGAGGTGGTGACCATCTCCCAAGAATTGAAAGGTGCACTGTGTTTTCTTTCGCCACTGGAAAATAGCTCCCTTGTTGTTCTTTCTGCAGATTCGCAGTGTCTGAACAATCTCCTTACTGCCACACACTAGGGCAATCCTCCGTTTGTTGTCTCGCAGTCCTACACTTTCCCCACCACTGTCATTGTCCTTCTTGCTCGTTGTTGCCTCCCGAAAATAGTAGATTATGACTTTCCTGTTTTATCCACCTGACCAACTCTTTCTCATTCCAGCCTATTGTCATTAGTGCAACTCCTCCCCTTCACATACAATCCTCACGCATCATCCCATGGTTGTTTGCTTGTTGTCTAGCCCATAAGAAACCATTGTCTTATTTTTTTTTACTTGTTAGCTATTCTTTCTACCTCTGTGCCATCTTCAAAAACCTCGCTAACCACCAGCACCACTTTTATTGGACACTCTAGTTATGTTTGTTTGTGTTTATTGTTATATTATTCATTTCAAGTGTGTTGGTTGTAACCACTTATTTACTTTAGTAATAATATTTATTTTTTTTCATTATGGTTGTAACCACTTATTTATTACAGTTTTATTTGGTATCAGAACTAGCTTAATCCTATTTTTATCCTAGAATTTATGATATCCTCCATACACTAACCTATATCCACCCCCTTGCCCCAAAAAAGAAAAAAAAACTTTCCCGTCCTTTTCTAGTCACACCATCCCTATACAGCTTCTTTCACATACCCAACCCCCAAAACCTAATCATTCCACCATCAAGATAAATTTCATACACTAATCAAAAGTTTACAATGGAAACGATATAGTGACAACTCTGTTAAGTGCTACAACAGCTTGATAAATTTAAGGAAAGAATATCATCCATTAGGGTCACCCAAACTCTATATGATTATAGAGGTGAAGTGCCTTTTAAAGGACAGAGGAGAAGTGTTTGTTAGAAATTACTGAGATGAAAAGCCTCTATCTCAAAGAATTGACACAAAATATCTAAGATGCTAAAATTTTAAAGTGAAAGTAGATTTGACATATTTCAATGATCACATGGATCCAAATGAGGACATTGAGTTACTCTAGACATTGGAATATATTTTTGAGCGCTACTAAATCCCATAGGACAAAGTGATAAAACTAGCTGCTAGCAAGTTAAGGAAGAATGCATCTCAATGGTGGGAGAAACAGTGAGAAGTAAAAATTTCTACCAATTCCAAGATGAAATGAGAGATGTAGCACTAGTGTCATCTTGCACTCTCAAGCCTTCCCTACTTGATGTCGCCACCTGGAACAATAGATCCTAACTCTATTCTATTATTACAATCCCTCATCTTGTTGTTTCCCTTATTCCAACCTACTATCATTTTCGCAACTCCTCCACTTCATTATTGTGATCCTTCCCCCTTGTTGTCATCAACAACCCTCACGCATCGTCCTCTGATAGTTTTCTTATTGTCCAACCCCGGGGAAAACACTACCTTATTATTTTGACCACCACTACCATCCTTAGAATACACTCTAATTGTCTTTGGTTGTGTTTATTGTTGCATTTTTTCTTTCAAGTGTAGGTTGTGACAGCATATTTTCTTTTTGTAATAATATTTGCTTTACCTATTATAGTTTGGGTTAACCCCGCTATCAATATATCTTCACTTTAAGGAACACAAAAGTGAGTTTGGTTTTCATACTACTTAAGATTGTTGCACTTAGTCAAATATATTATTGTCACTGAGGTTAGCAAGAAAATGATGTAGTTGCGTAGCTTTATGACAGAACTGGGCAACGAGCAAGAAATTAGAAACCTTTAAAGTGACAGTATGAGTGATATTCATCTAGATAAGAATGTCACTTTTTATTTGAGGACAAAACATATTTTGCTTAAGTATCACTTTATTCATTCTCTTCTATAATATTGGCAGTTTTTCTTGAATAAGATACACATAGTGCAAAATCCTGTAGATATGTTGACTAAGGTGATAATTTTTATGAAACTGAACGGTGAATGGCTTTAGTTGGATTACAAAAAGGTTGAGACAAGATATGAGTCACACTACACTGCATAACTTTGAAGATGAATAAATATGAAGGTGCAGATCTAAAGGCAAGTAATTACGTTAAATCAGTCTCCAAGTGGGAGATTGTTCATGTGTGTAGCGTGATTGGGCTAGAAGCTTTGCATCAAAAATTATAGCCTCGTAGGGGATGTCTAGAGGACCAGGTGCCCCGACGTCAATAAGGGCGTCCAAGTGCTGAGTGAACCAAGCGCTGGGAAGTCTTGGGCCTTATAAGGGGAGCAGTTGTGTCGCAGTATGTTAGTTTCCAAATTCGAAAATAGTGACATCAAACACTCGACCCTCAGGACAGGAAATCCAGTGCCTAGAGGAACGATTCCAAACATAGCACATGGAAAGGTGAGGCTCTGGAGTGGCGCTCCGATATCATGAGTGATTTCTCTTTCTATCAAGATTTAAGTTCTCGACTTCTATACGAGGAAGTACATCTCGTCAATGCGTGAAATAAGAGCGGGACAGAGCGAGAGAGGTGCAGCGAGTTTAGTGTCAGTTTTCTACGGTGTGCTCTTGTGTGGTCGAGATAGGAGCGTTCGTGAGTTCCAGGCTTGTAGAAAGAAACTTTGAGTGTGGTGTAATCTAGACATTTTACCTCATTTTATAGTGGAATTTTTTGTGTATTGTAGCTCCATGATTTTTTCTTATTCTGGGAATTTTTCAAGTTAAATTTTGTGTTTTTTCTATATTTTTTGTGTTGTATGTTTCTATTCAATTTTCATTCTAAATTTCTCAAATCTGTGTGTTTTTCCGCAATGTGATTTAATTGTGAATCAATTGATTCTTATTTTTCTATCCCAAAAGTATAAATATCAAACTTTACATGTTACATGTCTGGATAAAAAAGAATTGTGTGGCGTGTACTTAATTTCACTTTACCTATTATTGGCAAAACACCACAATAGTGACAAAAATCATCCAAATACTTGCTTGTTATACTATTATAAATATATGTATATATATATAATAAAACAAAAAGATAACCATATATCCATGCTGCTTTTCATTATTAATATGTAATTAATACCTTACGTAAAATTATAGCCATATGTAGGGCCGTCAATTTGGCTCGTTGTTCGTGAACAGCTCGTTGTTCGTGAACAGCACGTGTTCGGCTCGTTAAGCAGCTCGTATTCGGCTCGTTCGTTAAGCCTAATAGCCGAACACGAACAAATTTTTAAGCTCGAAATGTAAACGAGCCGAACATAAACAATAATTTGGTCGCTCGTGTTGGGTTCGAAATGGCTCGAAAAAAAAATTATATAACTTTTTATATAATAATATATTACATATATTATTTATATAAGAATATATTATATATATTTATTTCTAAGTTAAAATCATAACAGTTTGTGTAGTCATGTGGTTCTGCATCTTCTATTGCACAGAGTTGGTGCATGTTCGAATTCAACACTCCATCTATTTTTCTCAATTTTAGTTTAACGAGTCAATTTCGAGCCGAACACTAACACGAATTTTTAAATCGAGCCGAACACGAACACACTGTTCACGAGCCGATTTCGAACACGAGCTATTTCGAATGAGCCGAACACGAGCCAAGCCTGAGCTCGCTCAAGCTCGGCTCGTTTACGGTCTTAGCCATATGGCTCATGTACATAAAACAAAAATAATTTAAAAAAAAAAAAAGGAAAAACATTTATTATAAATTTTAGAAAATAAATATTTATTTTCTAAAATTCTCCAGTTGGGGCTTCAGACTTTTGACAACTTGTAACACGAATAAGCACTCTTTAGCTGTAAAGCAATCCACCCACGTGGGGACAGCTAATGATATCAAAGGTTAAGCTGACAAGCAATGCTACAGAATTGCCCACATAAATTCATAAATACACTTTTTTTTTTTTTGGTTGAGCATTGATGATGTGATTGTTGATTCAGATGACTTAAACTAAAATAAGATTATGTTGATACATGCTCACGTGATTCCATGCATGCTTGTGTGAAGCCCTAACGAAAATTATTTAACCTCCCAATATATTTAAGTAAAGCATTATTCTTAGCAAATGGAATGATATTAAGGGTTCTTTTGGGGTAGCGGTGCGGTGGCGGTGTGGCACCGTACTACAGTTTTGTCAATTTAGGTAAACCGTGATTTGACAGTTTTTTCAAAAAAATTTCGGTGAAATCTATATTTCACCACCAGTTATGACTAGGTGTGGTGGCAGCTTTTTAGGTGTTTTCTAACTTCTTAAAAAAAAAGAAATTGTAATAGCCACTATAAGTTTTTTAACATCAAATTATTTTTCAGCAGTTTCACAGTTGTTTTTTAATAAGCTGCAGATGCCCCAAACATAACCTAAACAAAGCAATATTTACATATACATCCCGCTCAATTCTCGCGTATTTACATCTCTAATGCATACTTTAATATTCACATGCATAGTACTCGATCTCAATCTTTAAGATCACAAAAAATACCGCTTTCACCTACATTTAAAAGGTTAAATGCACTTCTTCTTGAATAGGTTTATCACCCCAAAGTATCATAAATATAAATATTAAAGTTTAGGTGCTAAATATTTAAATATATAAGAATTGTGCGGCATGTATGTAAATGTCCTTAAAAAGATGAGATTAATGATAGAAGGGTCCGTTTATTTCAATTTTAAGGATTGTTATTTATTTTCAAATTATAGCTACTTAGGATATAATGTTTGGCAAATGTTTAATACTAGATCTCTTATGCATATTTTCACTCGTATTTATTAAAGAACATTAAGTGACGAAGAAGATGAGCGTTGGAGATCGAGCATCGATGGTTGAGGGACATCAGACATCGATCGGCAACAAACATACTATTTTGGATAGCAATTGTTAATGGATGTCAGATGTTAATCATTGAGTGACTACTGAAGATTAACTTGATTGCTCTCCTAATAGAAGGGACAACTAGATAGCTACTCGGTAAGATAACCTTCAAAATTTGATACTTCATGATTATCAATTTGTGGTCATTGCAAGACTCGATGTTGGCACAATGTCAATCATCAAACAATTGCAAAAAGAGCTCTTAAATTTTCAAATTTTGAAATCGATGTCCTTCAAAAGGTTGCTATAAATTATGTCTTGAAATGGCCTATTTATACATTTAATCTACTAAAAAACTAGATATTTTATTAAATGATTTGAACGATAGTATGATTGAATGTTTTATAAATTTTTAACATCTTGGTGCCTTCATAAGCTAATAATTAGGTGATTTGAGTTCATTAGATTGATCTCTTAAATGTCTCAAAAAAATTTAATCATGTTTTTATGTTCTTGATTTAAACTCATTTGGATTAGATCTAAATACACTTAACATTGTTGAGTGCATCTTACTAAATTACATTACAAGATTATAAGTTTGCTTAAAATGGGCTTTAAATGATAGCATAATTAACTATAAAGTTAATGAATTAAACACTTGGGTAGCAATGATATTTGATTTTTTCTTTTGTTAAAATATAATCCAATTGCAAGAAATTTTTAGTGAAGTATCATTTACTACTTTCTTTTAGATGTTAAATGTTAGATCCTATAAATACTTAATGTCTTAAAAATGTAGAGCTACAAAATCAAAATTTTAGTGTTATTTTAAGAATAACTCCCTAAAGGTTGATAATGTCCTCTTTTCAGAATCATAAATCAAGTTATTCCCCCTTGATTATTATTTCACTCAATAGAGTTAGCATGTTCTCAAGGATAACTTTTTTTTAAGAAAATCAACTCAAGCATTGTTCAAAATCAGAATGGCTTCAATGGGGATTGATAGCGTTGATTTAAATTTGTAATTAAAAAAAAATGATCACTAGAATCTTGAATTAAATGCATAAGTTAAATAGGTTTTTTCATGTCCATTGAATCATGAGTGGGTCTGAGATGCCAAATAATAGGTGCTTGTAAGATTTCTTGAACATTGTTTGCCACACTTTTTTTTTCCTTGAAGAACTTTAAAAAAAAAAGGGAAAATGAGATGGAATATTTGACATTATGTCTCATAATGCACATTTATTATATAATATTCCACTTTTATGTTTATTTGGCCAAATATCTGTAAAAACAAATTTAGGTAAAATTGCCCTTAAAAAAGATATATCCATGTCAAAGTACATCTCAATTGAAACTTAATTACATTCCTAGATCATTCATATGCAACATTTTATTTTCTCTTGTATTAATAACCTTATTCTTTTTATTTTTTTCATTGTGAGACTATTATAGCAAGCAAGGAAATTCATGATGGTGTAGTTAAATGAAATGAAGTGTTAACCAGACTTTGACACTTATGAGTGAGTATTTTTCATAAATCAAGTTAGATTTACAAAAAAATGAGTCACACAATGCTGAAAAATAGATGTAAGTATGAATTGTAATAAAAAATATTGAGGTGATTTTTCCCATTGTCATCTGGAGAAATGTAGCCAGATCCAAAAAACCTGTCCAAGACAAATTTTTTGCCTAAAATGAACTATCATCGTTTGGATGTTTTGGTTGTTGTTGAACTTGGTGTAGACTAGCCTTCACCTCATGCAAGTTTCGGTGCATTTCAATATATGCACCTTATCCAGCTTCCACTCTCTCTTCCAAAGCAACAATGTGTTTCGTTAGCTCCTCAACATCTACCTACAAATTCGTGATTCGGTCTTTCATCTCTGACACATTGGCTCTAGCTTGAGCTGAAGCATTGTCAGTATCAAGTATTTTTGTAATGGAAAAAAAGCCCTCTTTATTTCATACAAATTTCTTTAGAGTGATGACCAATTCTAACAGCAAGTTCATCACATCCTCTGATATGGTTGTTCAAAGGATAAGAGACAGTCTTGCCAATGACCACAAATCATTGAAATCCTTCGAAGGATTACTCATATCTATCAGGTCGATCGATGTTGAAATCTCCTCGTAAACCTCTCGTTCTCCAACATCAAGACAAATCCTCAAGCTATAGAGCCAATGAGCCTACCTTAGTAATTGAATCATCAATGACAGAGTCATGTGCTAGAAGAACAAGCACAATGTTAGACTCAAATGGCTTCAAATCTCCAATCTTCATAAGATCACTCTGGTCTAAACCAAAGAAAAAAGGAAGGAAAAACTTTGTTCGGCAAGAATGGAAAATAGCATGCCCATGCCTCAACTTATAGAATTTCAGATTGATTGATACAACTGAATATATCGCAAAAAAAATTAATTACACATTAAAGGTAATAAGAAAAAAGGAAGGTGTAACTGACTAAAAATTTTACTTTCATTCATGATTAAAAAATTACAAAACTTTCTAACATCTTCTTACAAGTATTCAAAAAGAAATAAAAAAGAAGATTTTTTATTGTACAAGAAGAGGATGAGCACATATCACACATTGGACAACCTACCATCATCCTTAACGTCTAATAATTTTTCCTCTCTTGAGGTCTGAGTATTTTGGCTTCAACCACCTTCGTCCATTCTTCCGTTTTTTTTTTTTTATTCTTGCCATGATTGCTACCAACTTCTACTTAATCTCTAGTCACTCTTCCCATTCCTAGAGGAGGGTCAATGACTAAAAGTGGGAAGCCTCCCAAGTCATCTGCTAATACTTGTTGGTCAAAAATCATATGATAGACTGGCTTTGCTCCATGAGGGCCTCTTCATAGGTTGCAAACAAGATAATATTAGTCAACAACGAAGGGTAGAGAAATGTAATTGAGGAATTAGAATACCAATCCTTGTTAAAGTCAATTAATGTGAACCTACCTTTCAAGCTGGTGCTCGTCTTTGCCTCCTCATTCTGCAATGGAGTCCACTTGAAAGTGGATCCCTTGCATTTATTCTAAGATGGAGAAAGCGTAGGTCACTCAGATGGGTTATAAGAGCTTTCCCTACATTACGCCTCTCTTTGTGACAACTAGGCTTGGGCTCCTCATGGACAGATCATGTCAAGCTGACTGGAGAACGGAGGCTAACTTCATCTCTAACAGTAAGGTTGATAATGAGAGAAGCAACCAATTGTGGTGGGGCGGCAAGTTTTACATCATATTGCCCTACTGAGTCCTCCTTGTGTCAGCTCGACTCTATCATGTTCGCCATCCTCTTGGCCTCTTGATGTTGCGCTCACAAGGGACCTGCAACTAATAAAGAACTCTTAGTGGGTGCCAAAAATGTTTTTCCTCTCAATGAGAATTAGCTCAGGTGATCCTTTAAAAAATAATTAATATATTAGATTTGGAATAAATATATTTTAAACCTTCCAAATCTCTGCCAACAAGGAACATGTTGGGCTTCAATCAACTCACTGTTACGGCTGCTTCAGGGGAAGCAGTTTCAACATGATCAATCATGTGGGATTTCTTCTTGTCCGAATGAGTTGCGGTCGCTACCACCCTCTTAGGCTCCTGAGCATTAGAAGACTTATATTCACGCTTGGTCATCTGACCAAAAAGCCTCTGACTGGAGTGCCTAGTGAATAATTATTTGGTCGAAATAATGATGGAACAAAACTTGACACCATTTGACATCCCTAGCTTCCACCAACACTATATCTAGCACCTTCTTTAATTTGAACGTAGCAGCACCATATGGGATATTCTAGATATACCATCCCAAAGGACAAGGACCCGGGAAGAAATGGAGCTTCCAATCCTTCACTTTATTTTCCTACTATATTAGCTAGAGCTTGTCAAATGAGACAAACTAAATGAAGTCGTCCTAGCCGGCCTAGAAAGGGAATAAGTAGCCAAAGAGCTAAATAGACTAATGGATCTCAAATTGATGACATAAAATTTTGAAGATCATCATGATCTGTATAGATTTGGGTAGTATTTTAGCAAGAATGACTCAATAATGATTGAAGAAAGCTTGCAACTCCAAACAAAAGGGCAACTCGATATCAAATTGAAACTGATCCTTGTAGAAGATGAGATATGTGTCATATAAGAAAGTGGCTCAATCATTCTCTCTAGAGATCTGAAGCCTAATGGAAGGGTTGGAGACACAAGTTTCTTGCAACCGATAGACCTGCTCAGAAGTCATCAATGATTAGTCGTTTGACACAACTGATATTAAGGCATTTGGATAATACTTTGGAGCCATCAAGCGGAGCATAGAGAAAGAAAGCCAAGGGTATACAAGAAGCAAGGAGAAAAATATAGAGTAAAGTGCAATGTCATCATGCCCTCTACCCTTGCATATAGAGAAACACGAAAGAATTTGAACCATCACAAAGTGATAAAATTAGAATTCTATAGTAATTTTGAAAATGCACTAACAGAAAGATTACTTCAATGCGGTAATCATGACGGAAAATTAAATTTTATTCCAAAAATAAACATTATTGATTATAAGAAACATTCAAGAACTAGATTGTGAGCAAATATTTAACAATGGGGTTGGTTACCACTTCAGCTAAGACATACACCAACTGAAGCAGCCTCTCATATAAAACTTCTTTACCAAAATTAAATTGATTCACCAAATTCTTCTCAGCTTAAACCTGGAATGTGAGGGATTCACATGGATGTTTAACCATTTCTCAAGAAAAGTGATCATCTCCTCTTTCATCCTCTACACTTTCTTAACAAAATCAAGCAGCTCTTGTATCTCCTCGCCTCACTGGAACCTATCCTACTGAGCGAAGGAGTTCTTGATGTCTTCTAAGCAGCGAGCTAATGATCTTAGAGACATATGACATCCATCAGTTACTTCCTCATAGGCCTTAAGAGGATTGTCTAGGTTGTCAACCCCACCATCTAGGAGTTTTAGACTGGCACCTGGGTAGCCCTGTTTATGTTGCGATCGGGTTCTCACCCACATTTCTCAAAGGAGAGCATCACCCATAACTAGCGGAGATAGGTCATCCGCACTAAGAGACAATATAAAGAAAAATGGTCCTAAAAGAATTAAAATCTAAAAAGCAAGAACGAGGCTTTTTATACTATCGAGTTGATCCAACTCGGACCCTATAATTGACACATCTCTCTCACCATGTGGAGGCATAACAACAACAACTTTCTGCATGATTCGTTTGGTTGGTGGGTCCCGTGCAGCGGCGGAAGGTTGCACCAATAAATCGATGATTGCTCAGTTGCCTGAGCATTCCTCCACCTTATGTGTCTATGCAACTGCTTTTCTTCTCTTAATAATTTGTTTTTTTTTTCTTTCTCTCTCCAAGAGGTATCTCTTCTTTAGCCTCGAAGGCATCACAAAGTAGATCATTGGTGGGGATATAGATCGGAAAATTTGGCATCTCCATTGCAATGTTGGGAGCCTACCAATTCAAACGAGAGGGGTCAATGTGCAAATAAAGAATGGGAAGGAGTCTTGTCCCACCTTATTTATATAAATTAAAGGCACTAAAATAAAGAAATTTTAATTGTTGAATCATTTATTTTGTAAAAAAAGTGATCATTTTTGTATTAAATTCTCTTATTCTTATTGCAACGTCGCTTTCAAGAAGTAAGAGAATAGAGAAACTAAAATATGTACATAAAAAATATGTCGGCACTGACTTTGAGAAGATCAAACACTCTAGAAGAACAGAGCACGACGAATGAGGCCCAGCAATAGAAACTCATAAGGTCTGCTTATCCGATTGAGTGAAGTTGTCTAAGCCAAAGACGGTAAGGTCAAAGTCGATCTAATCACGAAACAGATCAAAGATGTTAGGAGGATACAAGAATGAGTCATTCATATAGAAATTAAGCAAAAGGACATCGAAGCTAGGTTTGTAAACAAGCTGAGCTTGAGCGAGGCTCGTGTTCGGCTCGGTCAAAATTGCTCGTGTTTGAAATCGGCTCGTGTTCGAAATTGGCTCGTGAATAGTGTGTTCGTGTTCAGCTCGATTTAAATATTCATGTTCTTGTCCAGCTCGTGTTCGGCTCGAAATTGCCTCGTTAAAATTAAATTGAAAAAATATTTGTAAAGTATTAGATTCAAACCTGGACCAAATGTATACAAAAGAAAACACACGAGGTGTTATGATTTAAACATAGATATAAATATATATAATATATTATTATATAAATAATATATGTAATATATTATTATATAAATATTTATATATATATATATATATATATATATATATATATATATATATATATATATATATATATATATATATATATATATATATATATATATATATATAGATATTAATTTTGAGCTAAAACGAGTCGAACACGAGTGAACAAAGAGATGTTCGTGTTCGGCTCGTTTATAATTTGAGCTTTAAAAATTTATTCGTGTTCAGCTCGTTTACTTAACGAACGAGCCGAACACAAGCTGTTCGCGAACAACGAGCTTTTTTGACAGCCCTAATCGGAGCCCATCATAACAAAAGAGTCAATACAAGGAAGCTCTAATCTTTTAGCACCTTCAACAATCCGAGAGACACTCAAAAGTCGAGTAAACTCAGCTGACCGAACAAATATCATTTGACTGGATTAATTTGTCGACCCTAAATCAATTTAGCCTAGCCGGTCGACCCAAAGAATAGCTAGACAACAAGCTAATACACGTAAAATATCAGAAATACTCAATACAACCTCTTTTAAAGCAGCGGCAAAAATGTAACATCACATTGTATTCTCTCAACTATAAATAGAGAGATCATTTTTTTTAATAACACATGGTTGCACGATGTATTATTATTCATTGTCATTCAATTCTCTCTCTCTCTCTCTCTTTCTCCCCACCCCCGGATTCACTTGAGTGTGATTCACGAACAAATCAGGATTCCACAATTTGGATATATAAAAATAATGTTATTTGATTTGGACCCAACAATTTGGATATATAAAAATAATGTTAGCTTTCTCTTAAAAATAATGTTATCTTTCTAAGAGGAGACTCGTTACATTTTACAACAATATTCAAAAGTAGGAAATAAAAATTTAAGAGTGAAATTTTAGAGCAAAGCTCTATGTTTTAGTGAAGTAATATTTGCATACATACACCTCAATCCAAGCATTTGCATTTGCATATGTAACATCTAAATTTTAATTTTTACAATTATACCACCTTACCTAATGCATGGAAAGATTTATTTCATTTTTCTTAAGTTAAAATGATGGTTTTTTTTTAATGTAATATGAAAAGGTTTTTGGGTGGTGTGAATGTAAGAAGTAAAGCTTAGATGTTAGATGTAAATACATAAAAATTAGGTGGTATTTATGTAAATTCCCCTTTAGTAAATTACGTTTGCCTCATGGTGATTGTAGGCTTGATTCCAGCCTTCTTTCTAATGGTTTTTCTTAGGGCTGAAAATGAGCTGAGTCTTTAACAAACTACTCGTAACTCAATTCTGTAAGAACTCGTTCTTGCTCGTTAGATTAACTAATTGAACAAGTACGAAAAGTTTTATAAATGTTCGATTGTTAAATGAACAATCTTGAGCATCTTCTTGTTCAATTCGCTTATGTTCGCAAGCAACATGATTTAGAACTCGCGAACTAACTCATTAAATTGCTTCTTTTAAAGCTCATAAATAAGATAGAATTAATGCATATAAATAAAATTAGTTGAAGCTTAATTTAAGCTTGTGAATACGCTCAATTAAATCTTAATTTATAATTTATTTATATTAAGTTAAATTAAATTTTAATTTGTAGTACATATAATCATATAAAAATTTATTTATTCAAACGTTCATTTATTTTACTCATTTATATGTTTATTTTAGTTAATTTATTGAATAGCTCATTTATTTTTATAAGTTTAAGCTCGATAAAACTCGTTCAACTAGAAAATAAATAGCGGAATCGTACTATAAAGCTCGTAGCCTCGTATTGCTCATTACTTCGTTCAACAAATCTTATTTAGTGAGAAAATAAATAACACGATGAAACTAATTCTAATTCGCTCAATCAAGATTGTTCAGTAAGTAGCTCGATGGTTTAATCATTAATCTGCTCCATAATCAC